>NQII01007476.1:0-85363 GCA_002778355.1 Clitarchus hookeri
GAGGATCGTGCCACGTACCCGAGACGCTCCGATGTGACCCGAGAGACGCAGGAATCCAATCACCTAATGATCTCGCGTAGTGCACCGTTACACAGTATATTGTAGCAGTGCCCTGGCTTCACATGTACCACCTGGACAGGATTGAAACATATTGTCTACTCGCAGCATCTTCACACGTTTTGAACTCAACCTTCTAGAAAATTGGCCTATTTACGACGTATTGGGTTGTTTCCTTAATATGGCATTTATCACAGGCGTTTTATACCCGTGTATACATAAAACTAACTCTTTATTCGTTAGATTGAAGTTTTGCATATATTTTATTTGTAAATTATGAAAATTAATTTATTATTAATAGGAATAAGGAGAAAAATTGTTGTTGTTGTGGTAATGCCTAGTAGGAAATATATATATATATAAATTATAAAAATCTAAAAAATATATAAAATATTATAAATTCTAAAGAATCAGCACTAACAATAGTGGCCGGAGATATGAATCAGTCATATCGTACAGTAGCAGCGCGGTTTACGAATCATTTTCTCCCAGGGAATTTCATTGAGCACTGATCTTCGCAGTGTACAGTACTGATCAAATATAACCTTCCCACGCAACATGTAGCCAATTTTATACGCTGGGAATGAAAGGAATTAGGCAATTTTGAGTGGACGGAAGGGAATAGCTGTTTTTAAATCGGTACCCGAGAATGCTAAAACAGTTCATGATTTGGCTGCTCTTTTATACACATTTCAAGTACCGTTTCGTCCACCCCCCTAGCTGCCAACGATTTCTGTTTCTATAGTCGTCAGCATGTTGGTTACTCTCAAACACTGCTCTTCTAATTCCAACTTCTCGTGCTCTTTTACTCTTTTACGATGCCCTGTTATCCTTTACTCTGTGATGATAACGATCGTTTATAGGCTTTCCGAAACACATTCCGAAAAAAAAAAAAAACAATTCACGGAACATTCTAAATCGCCGTAAGGGTCGTATCACGTCTCTCCGCAAACAATATTAGCGTTGGTTTTCTTAGCCGCAAGTTGTGATGGCGTAGGCAAGGCGTATTTCGACAGCCTGCATGAACACGCAATCACTAGAGACCTGAAAAATTCGCGTTTTCTCTTCGGGACAAGCTAGAATTCGAAACATTGACAGACAATTTAATTTTCATTATTATTTCTCTTCACTAGAAACCACCTTGAATTTTTTTTTAGTGCTCGTATTCTATCCCGCCCTAACAAACATTAAATTATGATTGATAACAAAAATAACTCGAAGTAAAAATTAATTTTTTCAAGCCATAACAATAAGTAGTTACAATACCTAAATAATTAACACGTGAATCAATAGCTCTGTCTTTAATTTTCCCATGCCATGTCCTTGAAATATTGATAACTATTATTATTGTATTACCCAGACTTTCGTTTTTTTTATGGATACCTTAAAAATCGCAAAATATGTTGAAATATGAAGGTTTCAAATGGTGCCGCGGTGGCCAAGTGGGAAGCACACCTAATTCCCACCACAGTAATCCGGCCTCTATTACCTGTGATGCAGGTCCTGAACCCGCGCACGTGAGAAATGTGGCGGACCATGGCGGTAATTTTTCTCGTGGCGCTCCGGTTACTGCCAGCGTGGAATTCCATAGTTACTTTATCGCCAACTTGGCTCATCGCAGTCGTTGTTTCGGCTTGCTAAAACGTCAATATGGCCACCTAAGGTGGACCAAGGGGACACCTATTTTTTAGCGAAAAAGATTTCAAGACAAGTTGTGTTCCAGCGCTTTTTAGTTCAGAACCACTTTCGCGATTGGATCATTTTAATTGTTACTCGGCTTATCTGTCTGCCCGCCAATCACGGAAGGCCACTACCATAGAAACTTGATTTTCGTATGGCTCGCTCGTGTAAAAGTGGCTGTCTTTACGCAAAGACAAGCGGTCAATATTCAAAGTAAGACTGCAAGTGCGCACATGGGATATTGACTTCTAGCCTCCTCGTAAGTCTATTCGCGAAAAACAGGTAGGTGGCCTTGAAGATCAGTCAACCGGGAAGGACGTGTGTTTCACAATGTAACGTCGTTGTTTGTGCGTGTTCTTGGTTGTTGGGGACACGAGCGATAAGTTCAGGGGCAGGAAATCCCCCCTCCCCCCACGAGCTACAGTTATGTGCGGGACGGCAGGTTTTCCCCTCGTCGTGCGGCTCCTCGTTGGGGGAGAGGTCGTGGGTTGACGTCGGGCGAGTGTACTGCGAGTCTTGGCCGCAGTTGGTTGCTGGGCGGCGGCCTACGTCAACCCCTGGCACACAACTTAGGTTAAATTTAAGCTAAGTTAGATTTAGGTAAGTGTCCCTGTTAGGTTAAGATTTCGATTAAGATTTAAAAATTTTAATTAACGGGCTCTCTACTCCCGACTATCGGGCCGACTAATTTGGTTTATTTGAAAAGTTAAATCTCTGTATAATCTTGTCAGCTCCGTTATCTCTGTTCAAGACTGTTGTTGTTTGGCTCTCTTTTTGAGAGCTGCATGATGATTATATAAATTTATATTTAAATGAATATATTTTAATTCGGGATTAAGAATCTACAAATTTCTAATTAGTTTTCTTTATCGGCTAGAGAGTAGAAGGAAAACTGTAAATTGTAGTTGAGAATGAACTGACGAAATAGTAGAATGAACGTAGTTATTAATTATCAGTAACCCACCTTAAAAGTTCCCTGTGCAGAGTGAGCTGGAGTATCTCAGTATCGGGAACAGAGAGGGAGAAAGAGAGATGAAGTTCCATCTCGCATGCACAGATGTTTACTTGTATACCGTTTAAGCGAGTCAAATATAATTTATAAGCTCTATTTACTTTAACGCACCATATATTTAAATCGCACATCAACCATGGTTTGGAGTTGCCTTCCGCAGAGCGATGTAGGTCCTTCTTAGTTATTTATGAATTAATTATTTTATTTTTATTGTCGCCAGGCAGCGCGCGTGACGATATTACCACGAAACGGCAAGACACGCCGTGTTTCCCTTTCGCAAACACCCGGGTGTGACGCGCCGGGAAGCCATCTTAAAATAGCCGTGGCGGAAGATTGTAGCATGGACCACATAAACGTAATTTTTATTCGTGGTTCGCCCCAAACGACCAATACGCGTCAGCGGTCACAACAAGCGTATATTTGAACTCGCCCGCCAAAACGTCGTCAACACGATTTTACAACTGCTAACGTAGTAATTCGAAACTATTTAAGAGGGTTTCCAGTTTAAGGTAAAAGTATTCTCAATTACAATAAATAATACAGTTTTTAACTTATTACGTTACCACTGCGTTAGCAAATTAAGAAGGTTAACTCGTAAAAAAAAAATTTGTGGGACCCAAAATTAGTTAAAATTTATTGTAGACATAATCATTCAGCGTTCAGAAAGTTTTTCGCATATTTCCTTACATGATTCATTTACTTGAAAATACGGCAAATAACCTTTAATTTCCATGAAGGTACCAAATAAATGTTGTCATTAAAACTGACTTAAACTACGCATATACATAATTATTCTTAAATCATTGGACAAACGTTGAGGGGTGGTAGAGCTCACTAAAACAAACAATTATTTTATAGGAATATATGGGCGGAAGCGACGCATTGAGGCACAAACACAAAAAATAACACATGAAATGCAACACATTGTTTATTTACAACGTCGCCGCTAAATGCCTTTTTACAGCAATGTTTATAATTATTGCTCAAAATTGCTACCACCGACAGTGATGCAAGCTTGGTAGCGTCGGTGGAGTGATTGGCGAACAGATTCAAATACGCCGGGTATTTCACGCACGCNATTCGCAAATCGTATTTCTGATCACGGTCATAATTGGTTCACATTACTGTAGCTGAACATAAAGCCGTTACAGATCATTGGCCTCGACATAGAAACAAGTGTTGTGTCGACTTAAGTACAGTATACATTATAAAATACTTTGTTTGCAACACCTGAAATCGTAAATCGAAGTGGGTCAGAAAGGGTTAAGGCCACTCAATAAAAGAAAAAAAAAACATTTTTTTATTTGTAACTTAAGAGAATTATGTAATATATAACAGAGAATTTTTATGATTTCATGGCGGTTTTCAGTGATCACATTAAGGGTGCCATGCAATTTTTTTTATAAATATGTGGGTTTTATAAAACGCCAAAGGTAAAAGGGGCACCAACAGTGGGGAAAAAAAAAATTTCATTCCGACGTGTTTGGCGCAAGTGCCAAGGAGAAAGCAGAAGTCGCCAAGGAAGAGCGAGCCACTGAAGCAGTAAACGAGGTTACGTCCCGGCGATTGCAGTAGCGAATATAATCCAGAGAACTACACGGCCATCGCGCCTTCGCGTCCCGCTTAACAACGGCCACCTGGGACTGAAGAAAGCACGTTCCCCGCCAGGGCGAAGTAGGACTGGCTACCCGGGCTCCCAGGGACTCGACTTCGATCCCGAGGATCGTGCCACGTACCCGAGACGCTCCGATGTGACCCGAGAGACGCAGGAATCCAATCACCTAATGATCTCGGGTAGTGCACCGTTACACAGTATATTGTAGCAGTGCCTTGGGTTCGCATGTACCACCTGAACAGGATTGAAACGTATTGTCTACTCGCAGCATCTTCACACGTTTTGAACTCAACCTTCTAGAACATTGCCCTATTTACGACGTATTGGGTTGTTTCCTTAATATGGCATTTATCACAGGCGTTTTATACCCGTGTATACATAAAACTAACTCTTTATTCGTTAGATTGAAGTTTTGCATATATTTTATTTGTAAATTATGAAAATTAATTT
The DNA here is from genome assembly GCA_002778355.1 of Clitarchus hookeri. Lineage (NCBI taxonomy): Eukaryota > Metazoa > Arthropoda > Insecta > Phasmatodea > Phasmatidae > Clitarchus > Clitarchus hookeri. The sequence continues at coordinate 4,815 of NQII01007476.1, forward strand.
ATTATTAATAGGAATAAGGAGAAAAATTGTTGTTGTTGTGGTAATGCCTAGTAGGAAATATATATATATATAAATTATAAAAATCTAAAAAATATATAAAATATTATAAATTCTAAAGAATCAGCACTAACATATTTCTAAGTACAAACTATTGCATCAATAATGTTATTAATGGCAATCATTATAATAATAATTAATAAAAATTATACATTCAATAACTTAATAAAATAGACATTTTTAATAATATCTTTAATAATAAAAAGAGGCATCTCACTATTTAGTATTATCAATTTAGTAGTATCTTGTATAAACAAGATATTACTAAATTGAATGCGCACAAATGTGGTGCGCTGCCCGCGTGGTGTAATTTTCTACACTAAGCTAAGATTTTTTTTCGCATGATGCGGAGGAATACCCTGAACGTAGAACTTCGCAGTAAGACTTCGGAAAATTGGGAAGTTACCTTCAATGGACTATTTAAGATATTTTCCTAGCTATACAAACTACTGTACAAATTCTAAGAGTATAAATAAATTTCATCAGATAGTAACAGTATTTTTCGAAAATAGTGTTTATTAAAACCCATGCTTTATATATTCAGGTTATAAGTGACGGGTAAAATCGGACTCAGAACAGACTAAACTTAAACACATATATATATATATGCAGGATTCGAATAAAGTTATTTCTGAGCTGCAAAGGCATTTTAAGTAACAACACTATGTATAAAAATTATATGTGTGATTTTACACTAACTAAAACATAAGTAGTAATTTTTACACCTACATCGATGTGTTTTTATACCATAAAAGGTTAAGGTTATTTACTCGGCGTTCACGTAAAACTACTCTGAACAATACTAAAATAAATTCTATACCGTGACATTAATTATAAGTTTAATTCTTTCTATATTATATTCGCTATGTAGCATTAAGTAGGTTATATTGTAGCAAACGTGTGTTTTCAGCCCAGTGTAAATTCAAGCACGCTCTGCACATTTAGTTATATTATAACCGTCAGCGTTATTTTGCAAATGTATTAATTTAATACACTTACTAGGAAGGTAGAAATTTAATAATAATGTCATCACTTTTTAATTGTTACACTTGTAACTTTCCATTTACAGCAAATATTACTTTTTCCTAAAATGTGAGTTAGTTTCTGCAAATCTACAATGTTAATCCACACAAGTGTATGAGTACGTTTAACAGAACTTATTACTTGGTGTATATTAATTCTTTTTGAGACTGCACAGTTACATTGTAATATAAAATCTAACTTCAATTCTAAATCCAGATTTATGAGCTATAAAAAATGTAATTTTTTTTTACCCTCAAGCAGCAATTATATTCAGTCAGCGGTAGTTGCATTTGTAGATGAAGGAGCGATATTTAAGAAAGTTATCTATTAAATCTTATGCCCAATACCTCCGTAGTGCTTATATACAAAATTAAGTTTTTAGTAATTATTGTATATTTACTTTTAGAAATATATCATAACATCTAATTACCATAAAGATTTTAATGTAAATAACGTAATAATAAAACATGTTTTAGAAATAAATTTCTAATTTCTTCTAGATTTTTGGAACACTTTTTTTTTAAATACAAATATTGTTGGTGTTTCGCAAAATATATTCCAGTAAAAATTAAATAATACAGAAACTTGTTATTTATCATATACTCATATAAATAGTATTATATATATATCTTTTTTCAAATGTATGCAAAATTTTGTTTATACATACCATATTTATGCAATACGCAGTGCCGCATGTATAACTAGAGTAATGTGACTATATAACAGCAGCATTATACCAAAACCCACCATTTTATGGAATTAGTAGGTGTAGTTTGCGTGTATTTACACAATTATCAAAACACGTCATTTTAAATTTACATTATCGCTAATAAAGGTACGCATATATGTATTTTAAGCATATAACTCTAGATCTCTTGGTATTTCTAGAATCATTAGAATAAAAATGAAATCACTGTAGTGTTTTTAGAACATAATCATCAATATTGTAAAAATCTCCCTTGTGTTTCACGTTTTAATTAACACCTATTTACTCTTACATTGATAATGTACATAACAAAACATTATTGCGTCTTATTCGAATACGTACGACTGAAAACTTTCATGCCGAGCTTCATGTAGCTAATTTATGTAAGAAATTATAATTATAAATCTTATATTTGTTGTTAATTTAAGACATGTTGCCTTATCTTGCACTCGGCCACGTTATGTCAAATACATAAAAATGTTTAAGGAACATAACTTGAAAATTAAAAATATATACATAACGTGTTTTCTACAACATAAGTAACGTATGCATGTCAACATGGCTCTAACATAAAGGTTAACATAAAGTAATTAGGCAAACTTTAAAATAGTGTAGTATAATTTATTTCTGTTGAAAATAAAATATCGAAGAAAATTTATTCACCTACAAAAAAAAAGTGGTTATAAAAATCTGGTTTCATCCAGATATTATGCGGAATTATATAAGTAAGGAAGTGTTATCTTGGCCACTTCAAGTGTAGTACATAACAATTATGAGTGTCAGTGACTGTACAAACGTGAAGCAGATATCGCGACTCACAGACTAGGCAGCGACTCGCAGGAATCAAACGATCTCGTGGAGGACGGCAATATGTTAGGGGCGTGTCCGAGCGATATGGGCAGCTTACGAAGTGGAATGCCGAACGATGCGGGATGAACCACGTATCGATAACCGATAATGGATGTTCGGAAAAGTAGGCCAAGTGGTCATCGTGACGTAAAATCCGGATTTCGGTGGTTCGATATTTGATCTCGTATATGTTGAAACTTCAGCCCTCGAGCCGGCAACACGATTTGTAAGTCTACAAAGAGTAAGTTCTACGAGTGCGTTGTTCTTGCTCACGTTAAGTAGGCCCCTTAATATTTCCAAGAAATTATTTCCTATCTTTATTTGCTAAACAGGATGGATTTTTTTTTACGCAAGGTACGCTGCTGTGTTGAATTAAAAATTAATTTTAAATAATTTTACTTCAAACATGATTTTAAGTTGGTAAATACTGGATAAAAACAATCCAGCCCTTTTTCTTAAATCGTTAAAATGAGCTAATAAAAAAATAGATTCCGAAATATTAGTTATTTCTTCCATGTTTAATGTTGCAGGGCAGCTAATACGTTGGGTTTAAAATGCTACATCCCGGGTAAAAGAAAATCCGTGCAAACCAATTTTAAATAGATACTCTACAAAGTAACATGACTCATTTGTGCACATCCTTATCTCAATTTGTTTTAAACACTGTGGTACTGATAATCACAATGAAACATGACTTAGATGGAATATAAGGTAGATAAGTCAACTTCCATCACTATAAGAATGAAATAAACTTAACCCGCGGTGGCTGAGCGGTTAGCCTGCTCGCCTCCCACCAGGACGAGCCGGGTTCAATCCGCAGCCGAGTCGCTCCCGGATTCTCGCATGTGGTAATCGTGCCGGACGATGCCGCTGGTCACCCGGTTTTTCTCGGGATTCTCCCGTCTCCCCAATCCTTACATTCCGGCGCTGCTGCATACTCATCTCAATCACCCCAATCGGCTCTCCAGATCTTTGTGTTAAGAGCTGCCCAAATCTCTTCACTTACTCTACGTCAAATGCGATTGCGGAGAAGACCAGACTGTCAATGCTTCAATGTTGACTAAGTCCACCTTCATGCACAGAGGACGAGCTACTTGAAGCCTAGGAGAATGCGGTGGACGTGGCCAAACTCTGGTCAAAAATTATATAACGTTTCTCGTAACTGTTGTAACTGTATTTCAGACATGTTCGTGACACGAGAATAAAACAGCAGTTGCAGTTACCGGGTAGGTGAAGTGACGCGTTTTCAGGGTCGGGAGATTCGTTGGACTGAGGCGGAACTCTGAGAGAATGAAGACATTTGGGGCTGCTCTTAACAGCGAGGTCTTGAGAGCCGATTAGGATGATCGAGGTGAGAATGGAGCAGCGCTGGAATGAAGGGGTGGGGGAAATGGGAGATCCCCGAGAAAATCCGCCGACCAGTGGCATGGGTCCAGCACGATTCCCACATACGAAAATCCGTGAGTGACCTGGCCGGATATTGAGCCCGGTTCGCCTTGGTGGGAGGCGAGTAAGCTAATCGCTCAGGCAAAGGGCGCATGTTACGTCTAGGTGGGGGTTTGGGTCCGCATAGGTCAGGGTTTAATTGACGATTATTTGGATGGTGAAGTGAGGCATTGAGGTCGGAGTTCTACAAAATTGCTTGTTCAGGAGTGAGACGTGTGAAAGGTGACGTTATCCCACCCAGCCAGTGGTGATGTTACCTCCTACCCAGCGGAACCCTGGATCGTCCGAAGGTAAAGAGGGGTTGTTGTGGTCGTCGGGGGACGTGAACACGTAACATAGAATTAGGTTACATATAAAATTAAAATAGGTGTCTGTAAGCCAGTTGATTAGAGATATTTAGATGTTTAGAAAAATTTACCTGGTTCATTGAGTAGGACATTCAGGCTTCAATTATAACTGCGATATGTTGCTAATTGACCATAGTAAATATGGATGTACGAAGTAATTATCTTTGAGTTCTATCAGATGTTGAGAAGATTGAATTTTTAATAGAACTGATTAATTCGTAAAGCCTTGCACAATTATTAATGTACGTTCTAATGAGAATAAGCTACCTTATTTTTATGTTTTCTACAGCCATCAACTAAAATTCAAAGTGTTGGTTAAGTTTTGTGTATTTAACGTAGTCGTTGAATCAGCTGTTGGAACCACACTGGGCTTGGAGATAAGGGTTTGTGCTTGCCTGAGGTTACAAACTTGAAGCTCTGGTCGTCTGCTAGTAGCCCTGTTGGGGTTGGCAAATTTCAGTGTTTGATACTGAAAATGGCCAACAGTGGTTCTACCTGTGGTTCTACAAATAAGTTTGAAAACAGAAATAGGGGTTGTGACTTTTCACTTGCAAGTAGTAAATTTTGTGAGCTATTTTGAAAATATTTGTGGCTTGGTACAGTATGTTCATAGTGTACGCACTATATGTGCGATTTTCTTTACAGGTTCCATACAGATGAAGTGAAAGTTTGAATCTTAGAGTGCTACACTTCGGTGCGAAAATTGGCAACCCACTGTCCAAAGTAGAAAATCTTCACCGACCCTTTGAGAGAAGACAATCGCGACAGAACGGCAAATTGTATCGTAATAAGAGATGGAACACTGCGTCCAGCGTTTTCATCGTATCTGCTTAAGGCGAATGCTATATACCGCAACCACGCATAACCTGTCATGCGGTTATTGGGGTTAACTGTTTACCAACATAAGCATCGTTAAACCACGCCCGAAGATTTTATGAAATTTACTGTGTAATCTATCAATGCTGCTGTTAACGAGGAAATGAAATATTAAAGTAAACTTTTTAAATGAGAATTTAGTCTATAGTGCTTACAAAGTTTCCTGAAGTGGCACAAAGTACACCAGATAATTTTATTGTAAATAGCCTAGGGTTAAGTCCGTGTCGTATTTGCGGTAAGGTGATCACAAATGTTTACTTAAGGTCTAACTATTTTATTTACGCGTAGGCAATTATTTTAATGTTTTTACACGCCATATTGATCCAGTTTGCAAAAGCACCCTAAGCACACAAATATCACATTCCTACAGATACAGCACAAACCTCCTTGGTACATCTGCAAAAACATGTATATTATACGGAAATTTTCGTAATATTTCACAAGCACGTTACTTCCCTCTTGTGTCATGCATTGTGTTTTTAGTGATGGTTCTGTTTATTATGTAAACACATTTTTAAAGTTTATATTTACCTACTTACAAAAAAAATTGTACGGTAAATTATTTAAAATTTCGGCTTTTCGGAAAACCAGGAAAAAAATCTCGGAACATAGTATGTACCGACGTTACTTTAGGCTATACATTGTAAAGTGAGCACTTTTGAAAACGCTCTCATTTGGAAAAATATTCAATAAATATATTTTATTTTAGCCATAGACGTAAACTTCCGAGCGTGATGGAATAAACAAACTGTGTTTATTACATACATGGCAATATTTATTTTGAATGGTTGGTAAAAGATAAAAAAAAAATGACTGAAATAAAAACGCAATTGGGGCTTCAATAGTTGTCACGTTACCGTGAAAGGCGTATAATCAAGGTGAATATGAATTTCAATATTGTGGGGTAGCTCACGTAAAATATACCGACTTCAGTTGGGTTGCATAACTGCGTTAAATGTAAGAGGACCTAACTTAACCTAACTTCACGATGGGTGAATCAAAAGGGGATGGGTGTGCCGATGCACTACTGCACACAGGGATACGTACGGTGAGGACTAACGGGAATAAACAACAGTAATTTAATAGTGTCGGAATAAGATGTAATCCTGAGCGTCCTTATGGCCTTTATTCTGATGCGTGATAGCAACGTCGGCACACCCAACCCCCTACGATTCCCCTATTCCAGCGTTTCTTAACCTGGGGTCCGCGAGTATAGGTACGGGGGTCCGCAGTCTCATCTCTGGACCATTTAAAAATAATAAATAAATGCCACCAGGTGTCTGGTAATCGCTAGGCTTACTTAGCACGACGAACGTGCGCCAGCGGGCGGTGTGCGAGACTGACTGAAGTGAGTGCGAGCCGTGACTGAACAGATTACAAGTGGAATCTGATTTGAGACTACAACTTAGCAGTAACGTCAACCCGAATATCACTCATATAGTTACAAAAAAGAAACACCAACCTTCACATTTACGTATTTTTTATAAAAAAAAATGATTTTTTTTTGTATTTGTAGTACTAAAATAAATGGTACGAAATTTTTTCCTGTTTTTTATATTATGGGGGTCCTTGAAAATTGGGCTGGAATTCCTAAAGGGTCCGTGGCTGAAAAAGGTTAGGAAACGCTGCCCTATTCTAAAATTAGGTTTAGTTCGAGTAGGTCTTTAACTTTTGACATGGCTTTATGCAGATACCGGTAGAATGCAAGATTTGCAATTTCCACACTAATATGTAATATATCTCTGAATAAAACTTCCACGTTAACATACGACGATGTACAGTCCGTTAAACTGATTAACTGAATGCCAATGAAGTCATTTATCCTTAACGGCAGCGGAATGTATTGCTGATTACATGCATATAGGACACGTTATTGATCTATTGAAACATTTCTAAACTTCACAAATGCACGTATTTTCACAAAATAATTCGATTTTAAACTTTAATCAGCACAAATGGCACTGCACAAACACACATGCTCAACTAACTCTAATTATATTGAAATGTCTGATCGAATCTGTGATTTCCGCTTATAATTTAATGACTTTCAATTGGCTATTTTTAATGTCACTACGTCATAATATGATGAATATATAACGTGGCCATTTTTCTTCCTTCTCAAAACGGGACACTTGTCAGTTTTAATTTGCAAGTAGATAGATTGAAAAAAAAAGACGTGTTTATTAGTTATGTTTTTTTATATATATTTTTCATACGAACAAATTTTTTTTTATATATTAGGCGATGATTTAAAGTAGGAGTAAAATTCTTAGCAGTTATTTTCTGATTTTAAATGTTGCTCAGTGTCACTGACACCTCCTTGTGCCAAACTAAATTCAGTACGGCATTTTTCACATCTGACGTCCGAGAGAGACTGAGTGTATTTTTTTTAAATGTACGGATATTTCGTTTGTAAGTTAACATTAAACGTACATTTGCGTTTAGGCTACGCGATTCACAAAAACACGTTCAGAAAATCGAGCTCGTAAGTAGGCATGAGTAGACAGATTCGTGCGCTCACGCTGGAGAACAATCTACGAATAATGCGTGCGTCGGAGAGTCGGGCTTGCGTTGGAGGAGGGAGGGAACCACACCGCCCGCCCCCGCGCGTCACGGAAAAAATACGAGCGAGAAGTCATTTGACAACCGCGGATGAAGCAGCATTCTGACGTTTCAATTTGTAAGGTAAATTTACTATTTTGAAATGATTTTTATGATTAGTAAATCAATATTTTTGCTCGCTTGATAAAAACGGGACATTTGGGCGTCCCGAAGCTTTCATCGGGTACAACGGGATAGAGTGCCGAAAAACGGGACTGTCCCGTTCAAAACGGGACGTATGGTCACGTTATGAATATACCATGGCGATACAAGTCAACAAAGGCTCTGAATGTCTTTTTTTTATACTGTTTCCATGGGAAGTATTACAAAGCCCATCTCTCAGATTTGTATCCTTCTCAAAAGATGTTATTCTTAATAATATCCGTAAAATGATATAAAATATTCTTGTTGAGTTCAGGCTTTTACAAGATATTGTCGCACACATAGCAAATTAGTTTTTAAGGTTTTTTTATTTATTTATTATTATATTATCACTTATAATTTAAAATCATTGTTAAAATTTACTTTGTGATTAGCCTTATCATTTTCATATATATTTTGATAACAGTAACATGAGTTTCTCTAAATAGTATAAAAGAAAGTCGCTTATCCGCGTCTGTCTGTGTATTCGCTTAGTACTTCTACACTACTTGATGAATTTTGATGCGTTTTTCAACATCATTTAGATAATTTCTTGAGGAAGGTTAAAATGTATAAAATATTTATATTTAATGTAAGGATAGTAGAGAAATGTCAAACCGTTTGCAATCAAATCGTAAAAAACCGCTCTTAGGGCGCTTGCAAGCCTTGCGCTGATTAAACCATAACAGATACACCACATTGATACATTATAGAATTGTAGGTCTCAAAAAGGTCTACAGAAAAATACGTAAAAGCATATGCTTATTTTTTAAGGATGACCCACAATAACCATTTTTGTCTTTCAAAGTATCGCTGTAAAAACTAAGTCGCTTATCCGCGTCTGTCTGTGTATTCGCTTAGTAATTATAAACTACTTGATAGATTTCGATGCTATTTTCAACATAATTTAGAGAATTTCTTGAGGAAGGTTCTGATTTATAATTCATTTATATTTAATGTAAGGATAGCAGAGAAATGTCAAACCGTTTGTAATCAAGTCGTTCAATTGTTACCGGGCCAAGCCGGGCCGGTTCGCTAGTGTACTATAAACAGTGGCGGCGCGTGGGGCCGTGCTCTCGTGCTTTATCACACACAAAATTTCCATTCATTTGGACGAAATATTTTATTTAATCATAATTTAAATCTGAAGTATCATTTACTCAAAAATAACGTTTTTTTTTTGTTCAAATATGCAATATTGCTTGGTTAGAGCTCAATATTGTTGCCAGAGATAATTATCGGCTGGTTTTGAGCCTCGCGCGTGCCGCCTTAGTGCTGTACTTCAGCTAAGCCTTCAGCCTGACACTCGCACTGCTGGTCGGAGCCGCAGAGAAACACGGGAATCTCGCCCTTATCAGCGCCGCCTCCGTGCTCCCTCGGCTTCTGCGCGTGAGCAGGGAACTCTCAACAGCGCTGGCTGCGTGCTCGCTTCGCACGGCAGAAAAAAAAATAAACCTTCAAACTAAACTCTTCACTCGAAAACTGTCCAATCATATATTTTCAAAATGTCACCGGTAAATCTTTGATATTTTATAACAATTTCTTGACTAAAATTTTTTTTAACATAAAAAATTGTAAAACGATGGTCTGTTGGTTATTTTAATGAATGTGCACAGTTAAAAAAAGTGGCAAACATGAATATTTTGGTTTTTAGATACGTAAGTGCGGTATTCGTGTGAAATAAGGAGGAAACACTAAAGTTTATATTCTTCATAAATAATTACCCCTCGTGATTTCCTTGATACGGTGTACAGACATTCAAAAATATGTCACCCGTTTAGGAGAGTGGCAGCTAAGAACTTTCTGATTTCGGTTATCTTCCATCACTCTTCTCTATTCTCTAATCTTGTATCTGCATATAGTTCAAATAATGTTGCTGATTATTGGGTAAATGTTTACACTATAACATACACAACTATTTAACCCATGAATCGCAAGTAAGGAACAGTGCGCATATTTCGCTTCGGGAATTTACAAGATACTTACGATTTCAAATCACACTTGCCTCACTCAATCAAATTCACAATCCACACTTTACGAATTTAGGGTATATAATATTTTTCCATAATTGTTGTAATTTTACTAACTTTCATACTATACATGCATTTATACCTAATCATATCCATGAGTAAATAAAATACGGTTGTCAGATGTTTTCTAGATTTTAAACATTTTATCCTTCGCATCTGTCCATATTACTATAGCCGAACATGAAGCCTACAGTTGATTGGTTGTGACAACTAAGCAAGTGTTGTGAAGTATGTTCAGAAATCTCAAAATTTAACTGTTATTTAAGTTCTGGAATCAAATGTATGTCTGTTATTAGTTGAGCTATTTTTCAGTATTTGTATTTTAATAATTTTATGTTCATTTTTAACTAACGCGGCGACTACATTTCGAAAGGACATTCAATATATAGTAGATTATATAAAATGCTAAACCATTAGGTTTATTTTAAGTGTTAAAGTGTAGGGTTAATAATCCCAGAAGTAGTTTAATTCAAATAAAATACAACATACAAATCCACAGAATCACATAACTGCAAGTAAATTAATAATTAATGACATGCTACTGCTAGGTGAATGGAGAGAAAATTGCAAAATGATTGTCAAGGTTTAAAAATAAAACCTTTTTTCTATAGCTATAAGTACTAGTTATGCTAGTATTCAGGTTTACATTTAAAATTCACTTATTTCTATTGCATATAAAATAATGAACTTCGATTATCCTGCATATTCTTACGTCTTTTGAATAAAACAGTGTTAATGCATTTGCTTTAATTATTATAATTTAGTAAAGCTAGTAGCTTCCAAACAGAACATTACACAACATATAATTTTTTTTAATTGCTTACGTACAAATATCCAGCTTTGTAAGAGGTATTTATTTACACCTGTTGACCAAGACTCGAGAAATATATGAACATCATCACCAAGTGTGAAAAAAATTGTAAATGAATTTCCCTATTAAAATACAAAAAAATAGTGATGTTTAACTTTAAAGCATGTTGTGTACAGTATAGACACTCTAACTATGTACGTTTAGAATTATTAGATAAAAATAACTACTGTCCTAAATTTGAGTTGAAACAAAACATAAACTTTCAATGCCTACCTGACAAAGTGAGGCCATTTTCTCGGGAACAAAAGATTATACTGCAAAATTAATGGATAATTTTTGAAAATATGATAGTTGTAAAGTGCATCTAATTAAGGTTTTTAAAGTTATTTAATATTAGGAAGCGTGCACTGCCGTTAGATGATTTCAAATGCTTGAAGCGAGTCCTGATAAATTTTCAGTGCCACATTTTCAATGTGTAAACGAGTTTCGACCAGAGAAAGTGTTAAGGGGTCAGCTATATCGGGCGCCGAGTGAGTCAGTCACATAAGTCAGCTGAATCAGTTACAATTACGCACCGAGAAGGCAGAGTCGAGTGGTGAGCTTCAACGAGGAGCACCACATCGAGCGAGTGGGAGTAGTCCAGTGCAACCCCATGCCGAGAGCCGGGGTGGGGTCCTGCCAAGTGTCCCTCGCCAGGATGTGGTAGGGAGGTAATTGGTCAGTTACAACCCTACACTGCGTATGGGAGAAGAGTGGTGATATTCAAGGACGAGCGCCACACCGAGAGGAAGCCAGCTGAGCGCAGCATGCCAACGACAGCCAGTCTGAGGGCCTGTAACAGGGCCACCCAACTCACCATATCTCAACTACTGCTGGAACAACTACCCCACAACAAGTACAGTTAAGTAACAACGTTGTCACTCATGGACGTGTCCTGTCACCTAAGGCCCCCACAGCATCGGAAACATTAGTCAGAACACTGTAATCAGCCCTTCAGGCCAAGAACTGGCAGGGTCGATACCGTATGAGGTAATTCTCGGCAAAAGGTGCCGAGAAAGTGTGTGTACTTCACGCAAAAATGCGGGGAATATGTGTATGAATTCCTGTCAAATAAACCTGTTAAAACCAAGATGTGATGAAGTCATTGCTTGATATGATACACCCTCAACCTTCAAGGCACCTTATAGTCAGTGCCATTTAACATTAACTGAGATCCTATTCCCCACAGGTCGGGAATAGCATCAGAGTAGTTATTAAATCATTGGGTTTAATTATCTTGTCCATGGACAGTATTTTCCACTGAAATGTTCCATTAAATATACGTACCAATAGTAAGTAATTCGGCACGGTGTAATTTTCATAAGCACATTAGGCCAGTCACATGGTTAGAAATCAACCGGTTCATAACTTTATTTGTAAATAGACAGATAATAAATTTCTTTGCACCAATTCAATAACTGCATAGCATTGTCAACATGCGTACCATTTCTGTCACAAGGTGAGTTATTCAGCAATTTTGTTCCATGCGTTGGTAATGGGGTAAGGTAATAGGATTTTGTATTTGATTTGAGGTTTGTAACTAGTGGAATTTTGTAGCGACCATCAATTACCCCGGAAAATTTAATTCGCGCAAATCGGCACGACTCTGCTTTGTGGGGCGCAAGCGATATGGAGTGCGTAGAGAAAACAGATTTACCTGCTTCACAAATATTTTTACTGCTTTGTATGTATCTGGGAAACAGGTAAATTGTTGTGCTTTCCGCGCCAACTATCGCGTGTGCTCAGGGAGTTACAGTGGTGCAGATTTTAGTGAATTTACAATTCTGGAGGCATTTGGGGATGTATGTGACATTATTAATACCTTTTTACATTTCTTGTTGCAGTGGTCTATCTATCCATGTTGCACAACTTTTACCCCACAATATTCTTCTGATCTTCGTGGGCATGCCAATAATTACAATGTTCGTCATAACCGTCTCAATGATCGCACTTTTAAGTATGCACTGCAAATATAACATTGCGGATTCGCAGTTATGTTTCACCGCTATTAGTACTAGCGATACATACCGGCGTGTGCCTATATATTTNGATTCGCAGTTATGTTTCACCACTATTAGTACTAGCGATACATACCGGCGTGTGCCTATATATTTATTTATGCTTATTTATTTTAAAACCGCTAGTAATTATTCGTTATTACCAAAAAATAATCGTGAATTACGGAACATTCTTAATTAATTTCATAATTGTGAAATTCAACAGTCTTTCCGAAGAATAAAATTGCATTTGAGTTTGGGTGTACAAATGTTGAGGTCAGACATGCTTCATATTAAAAATAATGTGCAGCAGCATTCATTTAAAAGAATATATTTATTAAATATAATAATATTAGTTTATATCTAAAATTCAATTTAGTTTCATTGACTTCCTATCACTAATTTTATTTGGGTTATCGATTAAACATTAAAATGCTATTTTGTGAAATAACTGTATATAGGTTAAAAACGAAAATTGGAAGACTACTGGACAATAATGTTCGTATACGTGCTTAACTCTACAATTAATCCTGGAAAGAGTCCGCATTGTATACCAACGCTGTAAGAAACACAAGAGTTCTGATATCGTGTCCGCTTGTTAATCCACGAGGCAAGTGGCGACAATAGACTTTCACTGAGTGTGCTACCATCTCGGGTCGTCCATGCGTGTAACTCATTTCAAATGCATACTTCATAAATTACAGTTTTGCGTAAACTGTTGGAAAATTGCCACGGACACGCGATATTTGTTCTCTGTTCTGATCTCACTTCACAAGCCCGGGCAGTTCCTTCTTTCAAAATATCGCACAATAACTTGAGTGGCAGGTGGAACTGAAAAAAGGATGTTGTCTGAGGGTGTTTCTGGCGTAAGTTTTTACATAAGGTAAACACTTAAATTTCCATAAGAACAGTTCAAAAATGCATTTTTTTTAAGGTGCTACAGTTCCGTATACGCAAGGCTAAATACCATTTGTTTTTCCAACTACAATATGGCGACAAAGCGAAGTCCCCTAGCTTCAAAGCTTACTACAGCAAATATCAGCCTTGCCACCTCCCGTCCTTCTTCGCCCCATCACGATAAGCACTCAAACGTCCTGTAGGGGTCAGAGACTAAATGATTCTGGATCCTGGTATTTGTCGTTATAGGATAACTAAGCAAGTATTGTTATATTAACTGTTTTCAAAATGATTGTTTGTTATCACTTTTCATTGAAATAAACGTAGTTGAAAATAAATGTTTTTGTAAATCACTTTTTTGCCAAATTGCGAAACGAATGCTACGATAGTGAAAAATTGAGAACCTGTGTACTTTGTCTCTTTTTGCAATTATTTTACGACACACTTGGTAAAATACGGCAAATAAGAAACTTTTAACGGACACTTAAGTACGCTCTGTTTTTCCGAGTCAAAAAAATAAACCGTAAAATAAATATAAATATTTCTTGACAAGAACACTAACATGGTTTACATATTTGATATTTACAAAAAGGTTATTCATATTAAATGCTTAACTTGTTTAGAAAATTTTATTTGGATCAGTCCAGCTGCTTAAAAGACATTTAATTATTTTATGGCTATTTGTTGGCAAAATACGTATTCTAAATTATAAGTAGAAGATATTGCCAAGTTTTTAAATATATATGCGTATGCGAATTAGGCTCTGAAAAATGTTTCCCCGGATTGACATTAATACTCTTGTTTTATAAACGAGTATAAATTTATCCGCCCCTTAAAACACTCCTTCCACCTGCCTAGCTGTATATTTATTCCCCTACTTTAACATGCCAGAATAACTCGGGAAGGAAGAAGCGTACGAACTAAGCTAAACTTAAATGTGCATCTATAAATCGCACAGCTTTGAAGCCTTGTGCGGGATTAGAACTTGGGATGCTTTGCCCCGTGAGCAAAAGCTTTCTTTCCAGTCTATTTTGCGACGAGGACAACGTTTGCATACGTATATAAATTCGCTCGTCTGTGTTTACTATTTTTGTTTATTGTGATGGCCCAGGTTTCAGTACCTCGTAGAATTTTATTAATACGAGGGCTGATTCAGAAGTCATGGCAACTATTATTTATCTCCCGAAAATGTCCCAACACAGGAAATGTACTATGCGCAGTTGAAAGTGTAAGACAAGTATGTTTTAAATGTGACACCATATGCGGTGTGGGTGCAAGAATGTCCGGCAAGGAACAAAGACAAACATGGCTGCTTGAAGTCACCGTTTAATTTATATATACTCGTACAAACTGTGTATACTCATGTGAACGGGTACATATCGTACCTGTACGAGCTCTTTATCATCCCAAGGTTGTCCACGGTTCGTCGTCAGCGATGAGGCAGACGGGAAATACCACAGGCTGCATGAGATCCGTCAATGTGCGCCAACTCTTTTCAAAATGCTGCCACGATGTCTGCCTCATCGCTGGCAACGAACCGTGGAAACCTCGGAGACCACTTTTAAGGATGTTAAACAGCTCGTACACGTACGATATGTACCCGTCCGCATGAGTTTATACAGTTTGTACGAATATATATATATATATATTAAACGGTGATTACACGCAGCCATGTTTGTCTTCGTTTCTTGGCGGACATTCCTGCATCCATACCCCATCAGGTGTCGCATTTAAAATGTACTTGTCGTACACTTTCGACTGCATACAGTACGTTTACTGTGTTGGGACATTTCCGGGAGATAAACACTAGTAGCCATGACTTCTGAATCTGCGCTTGTATATTCTTTCTAGTTTCAAACATGTATGTGCCTTCAATACGCCATCGACATGCTTAAATATAATAAATTTGTTTACCACATAATTTTCTGAAATATTTTGTGTACTTCTGAGGATGCAGTGACTCAGCGGCTAGAGTGCTCGCCTTCCATCAAGGCTAACATGGTTCGTTTCCCAGCGGGGTCGCTCCCGTATTCTCGTTCTTGGGAATTGTGCCAGACGATGCCGCTGGTCGGAGGGTTTTCTCTGGGATCTCCTGTTTACCCCCGCCCTTACATTCCGCCGCTTCTCCCTACTCACCTCGCTTCGCCCTCATCGATTCTCAAGAACCGGATGTTAAGAGCCCCCCCAAAACTCTTCACTCTATTTTGTATTCTTCTGTTTGTTATACATACTCCATTAATTATAGCCGTATAGTTAGTATCCAGCATTCAATATGCTAGTTCTGCAGTAGTTCTCACATTTATATCAGTACTCACTAGCCTCATATATGACATTGGACAAGCAATACTGGGAGACATTTTTAGAAACCAACCCTGTGTAAAAGAATTCAGACTTTTATTCACGCCGACTTGAATCTATAATATATTCGCGGTTTCATAACACTTTTTTAATCAAACCTTGGAAAAATTACCCACTTCATAACGTGCCTCCCTTTTTTTTTATATGCAATGTATTACAAGCGTTTTATACTTCTGTTAACATTAAAATATTGTATTATTTATTAAATTTTACTTTTACTTATGTTTTATAAATTAGTTATAAAAATTAATTTTTATATAATATTAATAAAAACAGGGGAAAAATAGGTGTGATGGTAATTCCTTGTAATAAATAGTTCTTACGCAGAACGTTGTTACACTGAGTGCGCACGAATACGGTGCATTGTCCCTTTGGTGTAATATTTCAAGCTTAGTTAAGCATTGTTTGCGCGTGGCGGAGGAATAGCCTGGAAGAAGACTATTGGCAGGGCTTCAGAAAAGTGTGAAGCAGCAACCGTGAATGGACCCTAAACTGGTAATGTTTTTTACGTTGCCAACGAGCCATTCATTTCCGGTTTTCCTTTTGTTGTCTTTCGAGTCTGAGTTCGTGAGATCGTATGTATATAACTGTGATGTTACGTCAGCTGTGCGTCCGAATATCCTATTGCTCGGGAAACGAAGACGTGACAGCCGTAATTCATAGCAGATATTACATGTGGCCTACAGGGAAATAATTATTACTTGAATGTATACAGGGCGATTCTTAAATCATGGGGCAAACATTGAGGGGCGGTAGAGCTCACTAAAACAAACAATTATTGTATAGGAATATATGGGCGGAAATGACGCGTTGAGGCACAAACACGAAAATAATATATTAAATGGAACACATTAGATGCACGTGTAGAGGTCGCCAAGCAGGCGTGACTGTTGGTGGATGAATTTCCAGCAACTATTTTAACATTTTCTGTACGGAATCACACGTTAAGTATGCTGCTAATGAACATTGTATTTTTCCGTTAATGTGTTATGTTTTTGTGTTTGTGCCTCAACGCGTCACTTCCGCCCATATATTCCTATACAATAATTGTTTGTTTTGGTGAGCTCTACCACCCCTCAATGTTTGTCCCATGATTTTACAATCATCCTGTATAATGCCTGTGACTTTAGGATAACCAAAGAGTATTAGCGACCGCAAGCAGAATAACAACGCAAGTTTACTTCAGTCTATATTATAACCGTACAGTTTTGCGAACACGAAATCCGTGTCGACGTCAAAACAATAGCAATCGCAACGCAAAGAAAAAGGTGCCACAACAAATTGTTGTGCATCTGGAGAAGTAAGATAAACGGCAGATATTTTCTATGAGAAGCAGAAAAGAGACTCAACCACCAACTGTTGTGATTAAATTATGAGGTTTAGAAACAGTGTCGACTTTATGTAAGAACAGTATTTACGCTTTGCGATTGTACATTATACCAAACAAATTATTGTTTACAAAATTTTAGCATACTGTATTTTACTTTCCATGCAGCGAAGCTGCCCGTACGTACAGCATCTGTCGCTTGTAAGACGAAGAGGAACATTTGACTAAAAGTAACTGACGTAAAGATACAGGTAAACTGAACACTTTTTAAAGCCCTGCTTAAAGCCATATTTCACCTTAATTTTTATTTTATTATCTGAAAGGGATTTACATAAGGATCATATAAATGTAAAATGTGTAGTAAAATGATTATATTGTTCGAATAATACGACCAAATAGTAAAAAATTTCGGAATATTGGCGCTTTAGTTTCCACGCTTCTAATTAACTTGGCAAACTAAATTACATCTAATGCGATCTATGTCATATACACGATATATTATTTTAGCACCAAGAATTTTTAACAATCGGTACTTCGATAGTGGCGTCATGAATATATTTTAAAATAGGTATTGATGTTTCTGCCAACACATTTTTATTTGTAGGAGAAAAAATATATAAACATTTATGTGTTTCTCTTGTATGAATAAAAATGTGCTGGCAAAAACATCAGTACCTATTTTAACACTATAATACCCCTTGTAGACAATCGCCAACCCGTTGCACAGAGGTTAAATTTAACGATTACTGTAAAATTGCGACGGCCATTTAATTACCTTTTAGAAACAGTTATATTTTGACTTCTTCTACTTTTATCGGTTCTGTAGTCATTCCCAAAAGGTACGCAATAATTATATGCAAATTTCTTCGACGTGGTAAACAGTTTAAGTTAAGTTGAGAGAGCTGGATAGCTCTTTTCCAACGAGGTCTTGAGAGCCGATGAGGATGAAATGAGGTGAGGATGGAGCAGCGCCGAGAAAAACCCGCCGACCCTCGGAATCGTACGGCACGATTCCGACATGCTAAAATACTGGAGCGACCCCGCCGGGAATCGAACCCGGTTCGCCTAGGTAGAAGGCGAGCAGCATAGCCTACACCACCGCGGCCGTAGTGTGTGAGGATATCAGAAACTCAGTTCCAGGCATATTCGTAAGACGAATGTGGTCGCTTGAGAGCTTCTCGCCTACTTTCATAGAACGTCCATTACAGGACACGTTTTTTTTATAAAATTTTTAGACGAAACTACACAAAATAAATTTTGCAGTCGATTCAAGAAATACATTTTAAATTATATCTATATACAATTCATATCATTGTTAGTCCTCAGCACTTTAATTTTCGTGAACAAATAACATTACAATTTGTACACTTTAAAACACATAATTTATAAACTGTAGGTTTTTCTCTGTAGAATAACTAATTATATTAGAATTTAAAATTCATACACTACACATTAAACAAATTAAAATAAATTTTTTATGTAATAGGTAGTAATAAATAAATTTTAAAACGATAATTAGAGCATTCCGAAATGGCCGTAGCTTTGGTAAACGTAAAACTTCAGGATTTACTTCTGCGTTAATTTCTGCCATTATTCCAGATCAACGTCCCATGCACATCTCACGTCATCTTTCAGTGATGAGATTCACCTACGGACCAAACTCAAGAGCTGCCATTCGCTCGCTGTAATCTATGACCTGGGAGTACGTTTCCGTACGTATTATTACATTATCACTTCGGAAACAGGTACGAAGTAATTTGCGAAATCCCAGCTCCAGCCCTCCTGTGGAATCACGTTAAAGCCACTTGCTTCTCTGAGCTCTGCTGTATAATTAGAAGCTGCAAATGCGGGTGGGATTAGATTGTGACATCGCCTCTCCACGCAGCAACAAACCCACGTGTAATGTGTCAGTCGTGATACAGGCAATCTTGTAACTTGAAGCGGTAACGCCATTTTCAAGCGTAATATTGCCGACTGAGACCAGCGCCATAAAAATATTTCACTCGTTTTCAAGCTAAAAGTTGAGGCTTAAAGTGAATCAATTCTTGTTTTAATTTCGTTTCTACTAATAATATTTTCCTCAGAGGTGCCAAGGTGAAACAGTAATGTTGATGTATTTTATAATAGGATTTTCACCAAAATAATAAGTGTTAAAATTTTATAAAAAAAATACTTTAATTCAAAGGTACTTTCGTGATTGAATGGATTTATCTTCTGTGCGTCTTAAAACTTATGCTGGCGAAATACAGACTTTCAGTGCCGTTGTAACTTAATGCTGATTGTTCAGTCAAAAACACAAAAACAGGTGCTCAATAACAAAACTGAAATTGCACGAGTGAACGTATTTTATTGAAATCTAGCTTGCGTGGAATTATAATTTTCACAAAAATCAGGTGTTCCTACAAAACAAGAGATTAAAATAAGTAACATATTTCGGTGTACAAAACTGAGTGATTTGGCGTAAAAATACTATTTTATCATAAAATTTTCATTGTCTAAGGTGTCCGTTTTTCGTGGTTTTAATTGCCGTCTTTAGAACTTTACAGAACCAATTGTCGCGTGACAGTTTTGAGGATTACAGCACGCCTTTGGCTCACTTCCCTCACCCCCTTACCCCACCCCCTTNTATTACAAGCGTTTTATACTTCTGTTAACATTATAATATTATAATATTTATTAAATTTAACTTTCACTTATGTTTCATTAATAATTTATAATGTTTAATTAGTATCCAATATTAATAAAACCAGGGGAAAAATAGGTGTGTTGGTAATTCCTAGAATAAATAGTTCTTACGCAGAACGTTGTTACACTGAGTGCGCACTAATACGGTGCGTTGTCCCTTGGTGTAATATTTCAAGCTTAGATAAGCAATGATTGCGCAAGGTGGAGTAATAGCATGGAAGAAGAATATTGGCAGGGCTTCAGAAAAGTTTGAAGTAACCGTGAATGGACCCTACGCAGACTAAACTGGTAATGTTTTAAATTTCGCCTACGCGTCATACATTTCCAGGTTTCCTCTTGTTGTCTTTCGAGTCTGAGTTCGTGAGATCGTATATACACGATGATTCTAAAATCACGGTACAAACATTGAGGGATGATAGAGCTCACTAAAACCAACAATTATTGTATAGGAATATATGGGCGGAACTGACGCGTTGAGGCACAAACACAAAAACATAACACATTAACGGAAAAATAAAATGTTCATTAGCAGCATACTTAACGAGCGATTCCGTACAGAAAATGTTAAAACAGTTGCTGGAAATGCATCCACCAACAGTCACTCATGCTTGGCGACCTCTACATATGGCATGATTGGCTGACAATGGTGGCGTGCGTGAAATACCCGGCGTATATGAATCTGTTCGCCAATCACTCCACCGACGCTACCAAGCTTGCATTACAGTCCGTGGTAGCAATTTTGAACAATTACTATAAACATTGCTGTAAAGAGGAATTTGGCGGCGACGTTGTAAATAAACAATGTGTTGCATTTCATGTGTTATTTTTGGTTTTTGTGCCTCAGCGTGTCACTTCCGCCTATATATTCCTATACAATAATTGTTTGTTTTAGTGAGCTCTACCACCTCTCAATGTTCGTCCTATATAGATGTGATGTTACGTTAGCTGTGCGTCCGAATATCCTATTACTTGGGAAACGAAGACGTGACACCACCCGCAATTCATAGCATATATTACATGTGGCCTAAAGGGAAAAAAATATTACCTGCATGTATACAATGCCTGTGACTAAAGGATAACCAAAGAGGATTAGCGACCGAAAGCAGAATAACAACGCAAGTTTTCTTCAGTATATATTATAACAGTTGAGTTCTGCGAACACGAAATCTGTGTGGACGTCAAAACAATAGCAATCGCAATGCAAAGGACAGGTGCCACACAAATTGATGTGCATCTGGAGAAGTAACAGAAACGGCGGATATTTTCTATGAGATGCATAAAAAGACTCACCCACAAACTGTTGTGATTAAATTATGAGGTTTAGAAACAGTGTCGACTTTGTATAAGAGTAGTATTTACGCTTTGCGATTGCCCATAATACCAAACAAATTATTGTTTACAAAATTAAAGCATACAGAATTTTACTTTTTGTGCAGCGAAGACGTCCGTACGTACAGCATCTGTCGTTTGTAAGAAGAAGAGGAACATTTGACTTAAAGCAACTGACATAAAGATACAGGTAAACTGAACCCTTTTCAAAGCCCTGCTTAAAGCCATATTTCACCATAATTTTTATTTTATTATCTGAAAGGGATTTACATAAGGATCATGTAAATGTAAAATTCGTAGTAAAATGATTATATTGTTAAAATAATAGCACCGAAAAGTAAAAAACTTCGGGATATTGGAGCAGAAGTTTCCATGCTTCTAATTAACTTGGCCAACTAAATTACATGTATTGCGATCTATATCATAAACACGATATATTATTTTAGCACCAAGAATATTTAACAATCGGTACTCGGATACTGGCATCCTGAATATATTTTTGAATAGGTATTAATGTTTCTGCCAACACATTTTTATTCGTAGGAGAAAAAATATATAAACATTTATGTGTTTCTCTTGGATGAATAAAAATGTGTTGGCAAAAACATCAGTACCTATTTTAACCCTATGATACCCATTTTAGACAATCGCCAACACGTTGCACAGAAAGGTTATATTTTACGATTACTGAAAAATTGCGAGGGTCATTTAATTACCTTTTAGAGACAGTTATATTTTGACTTCTTGTACTTTTATCGGTTCTGTAGTCATTCCCAAAAGGTACGCAATAATTAATTGCAAATTTCTTAGACACGGTAAACCATTTAAGTTAAGTTGAGAGAGCTGGATGGCTCTTTTCCAACGAGGTATTGAGAGCCGACGAGGGTGAAATGAGGTGAGTATGGAGCAGCGCCGAGAAAACCCGCCGACCAGCGGCATCGTTCAGCATGGCGTTGGAATTAAGGAGAGGAAAATTACGCGAATTCGNGCCTACACCACCGCGGCCGTAGTGTGTGAGGATATCAGAAACTCAGTTCCAGGCATATTCATAAGACGAATGTGGTCGCTTAAGAGGTTCTCGCCTACTTTCATAGAACGTCCATTACAGGACACGTTTTTTTATAAAATTTTTAGACGAAACTACACAAAATAAATTTTGCAGTCGATTCAATAAATACATTTCAAATTATATCTATTTACAATTTAAATAATTGTTAGTAATCAGCACTTTAATTTTCGTGAACAAATAACATTACAATTTGTACAATTTAAAACACATAATTTATAAACTGTAGGTTTTTCTGTGTAGAATAACTAATTATATTAGAATTTAAAATTCATAAACTACACATTAAACAAATTAAAATCAATTAGTTAATGTAATAGGTAGTAATAAATAAATTTTTAAACGATAATTAGAGCATTCTGAAATGGCCGTAGCTTTGGTAAACGTGAAACCTCATGATTTACTTCTGCGTTTATTTCTGTCGTAATTCCAGACCAACGTTCCATGCACATATCACGTCATCTTTCAGTGATGAGATTCACCTACGGACCAAATTCAAGAGCTGCCATTCGCTCGCTGTAATCTATGACCTGGGAGTACGTTTCCGTACGTATTATTACATTATCACTTCGGAAACAGGTACGAAGTAATTTGCGAAATCCCAGCTCCAGCCCTCCTGTGGGATCACGTTAAAGCCACTTGCTTCTCTGAGCTGTGCTGTATAATTAGAAGCTGCAAATGCGGGTGGGATTAGATTGTGACATCGCCTCTCCACGCAGCAACAAACCCACGTGTAATTTGTCAGTCGTGCTACAGGCAATCTTGTAACTTGAAGCGGTGGTGCCATTTTCAAGCGTAATATTGCCGACTAAGACAAGCGCCATAAAAATATTTCACTCGTTTTCAAGCTAAAAGTTGAGGCTTAAAGTGAATCAATTCTTGTTTTAATAACGTTTCTACTAATAATATTTTCCTCAGAGGTGCCAAGTTGAAACAGCAATGTTAATGTATTTTATAATAGTATTTTCACAAAAATAATTAGTGTTAATTTTTATAAAAAAATTCTTTAATCCAAAGGTACTTTCGAGATTGAATGGATTTATCTTCTGTGCGTCTTAAAGAGTCTGCTTGCGAAATACAGACTTTCAGTACCGTTGTAACTTAATGCTGATTGTTCAGTCAAAAACACAAAAACAGGCGCTCAATAACAAAACTGAAATTGCATGAGTGAACTTATTGTATTGAAATCTAGCTTGCGTGGAATTATAATTTTCATAAAAATCAGGTGTTCCTATAAAACAAGACATTAAAATAAGTAACATATTTCGGTCTACAAAACTGAGTGATTTGGCGTAAAAATACTGTTAAATCATAACATTTTCATTATATAAGTTGTCCGTTTTTCGTGGTTTTAATTGCCGACTTTACAACTTTACAGCACCAATTTTTACATTTACCGTACTGAAACATTTTATTGAGTAATGAACTCACAAGAAAATTCCGAGTGAACAGTTTTCAAAAGATGTGGGCTATTGAAACAAAGGTTGACATGCTATCGACAATCTTGAAAAACTCTACAGCATCGGTCCTTCTCGCATGCAGAATCGCATTATTTTTTTTTTTTTGTAATGTGTTGAAAGTGTTGTACCCAAAAATACGTGTATGTGTAGTGTTGCCCTTCCAACCAGGAGGTTCTTACGGGCTAATTTGCAAGATGATGGGTGTGGGTAACTTTTATATTTTGGTGAGTTATGTTAGTGTTTAGATGGGGAGCATGCCGGTTTTAAGGCGTTCCGGCACGCGTGAAGAGGCAGTTGAATATGGGCGAAGTGTAGAGGTAATGCATGAAAGGCAGTTACTTGTAGGGGTGAAGTTCAAATTTGGTGATTAAGGGGTAATGAGAGAGTTGAATGATGGATGGTCCAGCACTACGTCAGCCTTGGTCGGATCCGTCGTCACCTTGGGTCATCTTCCTCCGGGTCGATGAGGGCGGCATCTCTTCGCAGGTGCTGAGTAGCGAGCAACGGGCGGCGANGACGAGGGCGGCATCTCTTCGCAGGTGCTGAGTAGCGAGCAACGGGCGGCGAGGAAATGAGGTGGGTGGAATGGGGTTGACGAGTTGGCGAATGAGAAGGTTGTGGATGTGGCGAGAGCAGAAATGAGTGAAGTTGTCGGTGAGGTTGGTGAGGGTGACGTAGATATGAAGGAGGTGAGCTGTGGTGAGAACAAAATGGTGGGTGATGGGAAGTGGTAGGCGGAGAATGAGACGAAGCGAGCGGAAGAAGATGTAAGTGGGTGGACGGAGTGTGTGAGTGGTGACGTGAGTCCAGGCTGGGCAGGCGTAAGAGAGTATGGGGAGAATGAATGTACGGAAAACCTGGACACGAACCTCGAGGGGAGTTCCCGAGGATGTACGAAGAACGGGGGCGAGGGGAATCATGGCGGTGCGTGCTTCTGTGGTGACAGAATCGAGGTGTCGTAAAAAGGACTTCATTTGTTGGCAATAGTGGGGGAAATTTTGGAAGAGGTCAAAGTGTAACACAAGGGTAAGCATTTACGAAAGTAGTTTGAANGTGAGTCCAGGCTGGGCAGGCGTAAGTGAGTATGGGGAGAATGAATGTACGGAAAACCTGGACACGAACCTCGAGGGGAGTTCCCGAGGATGTACGAAGAACGGGGGCGAGATGAATCATGGCGGTGCGTGCTTCTGTGGTGACAGAATCGAGGTGTCGTAAAAAGGACTTCATTAGTTGGCAATAGTGGGGGAAATTTTGGAAGAGGTCAAAGTGTAACACAAGGGTAAGCATTTACGAAAGTAGTTTGAAAGTACACGAATTTAATTTGCATAGTTCAAGAACACACATATATGTATATATATAAGAGACAGGGATATATATTTCGCTTGTAACATTTTATTTCTCAATTCTGTTTTGCAAACTAATTTTTAGGCTTAAAAACAGCGCAATTTTTTGGGCTAATGTATTAAATTTAGTTTAGTCAATTTATTTTATTTTTGTCAATATTGTTCCTAGGTTTAAATGCGAAAAACAATAAATATTAGGTGGATTCATGAAGGCACGTTGCTGCGTCTATTTTGAGTTTGCAATTATTCCTCCAAAATGTATTTAAAATGGCATATTTTTAACAAAATATTATTTTATAGTTGGTAACTTTCCCAGTTCTGGAATAATTAATAAGTTTACAATCACATATACGCTGAACCTGACGATCAGAGAGGTTTAGTCTTCTCAATTATCAGTAAACCTAGGAATGGTATTAAGAAAAATAAGTTTCGTGTGCTTCATAGTGCGACTTATGCGAAACACTCTTAAGAAGCGCGAAAATTTCGTGTGCGATAAATAAAAAGGAAATCCTTAATTTGAAGAAATCCTGAATGGTTCTTTGTGTTAAACAATGAATCTTTCTCAAACGTGTGTGCATCATAAGAAAATATTTTTCTTCTATTCTTGTGAGGACCATGATGTCATAATCTGGAGTAAAATATAAAGATATAAACTGAGGTTTCACGACTCTGACGTTTCGAGATGACTACACCTTATTCGGGGCCACGGTGGCTGGGCGGTTAGACTGCTCGCTTCCCACCAAGGCTAACCGGTTTATTCCCCGGCCGGGTAAGTCTGGATTTTCGCAAGTGGGAATCGTGTCGGACGATGCCGCTGGTCGGCGGGTTTTCTTGGAGATCTCCCGTTTCTCCCACCCTTGCATTCCGGCGCAGCTCCATTCTCACCTCATTTCACCATCATTGGCTCTCACGACCTCGTTTTTAAGAGCCTCCCAAATCCCTCAACTCTCAACTCAAATACACCTTTGTCTATGACGTCAATGAGAGACACAATAATTGCTGGATGTCTGGTAATAAGCCACCATAGACGTTGGCTATTGCGGTAGAACGATTTTCATCGACGTCATTTGTTCTGAACATTTTGACTCATCCATTACGGATAGAACTTTCAAAATCGCGTAACGAAGCTCGTCGACGTCACAGACATTTCAGGTAGAAGTGGAACGAAGAAGATTAAACGTTAGAATCTGCAAGACTCTAAAAGGTTCGTAGAGATAAGTGAAGACATATCGAGATTGACCTTCACTTTTCATACTCATATCCCGTTTCCCCCGCCCTTTCATTCCGGCGCTGCTCTATTCTCATCTCGCTTCACCCTCATCGGCTCTCAAGACCTTGATGTTAAGAGCGGCTCAAAAATCTTCACTCACTCACTTAGTTTGTTCCTTCAGACGACTATGTAAACATAACATTGAGTTGGGCCTGACGACAAGTAAACATTCGCCTATTAAATAATATGGTAAAACTATTAGATATATTCGTTAGTAATGTTGCATGAATACCTGAGGGGCGAATCCGAGTTCGTGAGGGATGGAGATCTTAATAGAAAATAAAAAAACTAAATTTAATAATTATATTTGTTCTTAATGCTACAAACAGTCAAACATCTTTTATCTACCAATCTCAGCGTCCAATTTACTCTTATTGTCCTTATTGAGCGCAATATTTAATTACTATCTCCATTTCAATGTAAGTCATTATCAAAGGCTTTACTCTTTGCTAATGTCCCTTTAACTGCTCCAATTATTTCCACACGCTTAGTTAAAACTGTATATTTCCATCTTTCCAAATGTCTTTTCAATCACGCATCAAGTCCACAGTCCCGCAAATCAGTCCCTCTCTTCACTGGACACAAGTTCGCCGACGTACCCTAGTAGATCGTTGTTGCCGTCCTTCGCCGCTCAGAAATCGCCCACCTGTCGCTTGAGGTCGCACGAGACGCCAAACTCTCGGCTTTTAATCACTCTCCCTTCGGAGGCCCACACGTGGTGTTTATATTCGAGGTAGTTGCCATCTAGAACGTTCTCGGCAATCCAAGTTTTTCTGGGTAAGGTAATGGTTATGACGACGATATTCCTAAGTGATAAATGGAGAAATATGCTTCTCAGTGTCAGCGANACTGGACACAAGTTCGCCGACGTACCCTAGTAGATCGTTGTTGCCGTCCTTCGCCGCTCAGAAATCGCCCACCTGCCGCTTGAGGTCACACGAGACGCCAAACTCTCGGCTTTTAATTACTCTCCCTTCGGAGGCCCGGACGTGGTAATTATATTGGTGGTAGTTGCCATCTAGAACGTTCTCGGCAATCCAAGTTGTTCTGGGTAAGGTAATGGTTATGACGACGATATTCCTAAGTGATAAATGGAGAAATATGCTTCTCAGTGTCAGCGANTTCTGGGTAAGGTAATGGTTATGACGACGATATTCCTAAGTGATAAATGGAGAAATATGCTTCTCAGTGTCAGCGAGGCACAAGCTACCATAAGTTTATCGGCAGCGTCCTTTATGATAGGCCGCTCATTTCGTCTAAACTTACAAACTTGATATCCAGCTATCCCCGCCTTCCCCCTGGAAGGAAACACCGGGCAGTGATATGCGAAACTGCCCCTCCTCAAGTATGATTGTCATTAACAGACTCTGTAACACCCGGTCCTTCGTAGAGTGCCAGTCGGTCGATGTGGACAACCTTGATGACAAACCCGAAAGTCCACATCATTAATCTCATTCAGAATCCTGTAGGGGCCTTCCCATCATTTCTGGAGATACGAGAACCCTTTTCGTCTCTGTGGTTTGTATAGCCTAACCAGTTGTCCTTCTTGAAATATACCTCGCCCTACATTCTCCTCTCATACCGGAACTTCAGCCTGTCACTATATTGTCGTGTGTGTCTTACAGAATGACTTATATTTTCATTGCCGGTTTCAGAAGATGAAGCAACTCCAAAATTGGCCCTTGTATCTTCCTTTAGACCATGTTTATTGGTATGAAAAGTTCTGGCACTTGTGGTGGATGCTGCAGATTGTCGCTGGATTCTCATCCGACGTACCCTGATGTACTGGTAGCTCCTGTCGACAGCCTCACTCCCTTTCTCGAGTTCACGCAACTGGTTCTTAGCCCCCCGAACCACTTCCTTCATGCAACTACTATCCTCAGAGCCACTACTGAGGGAGACTATTACATCATTCGCTCGATGCCATGGACACCTTTCATTGTTACATGGCAAAGTGTGCACAGGGCTTCTGGACAGCACTCGCAGGTCATCATGTGCATTTCCCAACTGCTTTGTGAGGTGTGCAGCTTGCAGCATCAGCTCATCTATGCGGTATCTCAGTTGTTGGGCATATGCACGAAGCTCATAAATTGTTTCATGCAAGTGCTTGCATGCGCTCATCGAGGCCATTTGTTCTTCACCACGATGTACCTTTACTGACTGCTGCTTCCGTTGTGGGCAATAAGCTATCAGGTGACCCAGCTGTTCATATGACCAACACTCAGTCCTTTTAGGTTTGGGGGGGGGGCGAGGCTCTGTAGCATGGAAACTGGAAGCGATGTCTCCCATTAACGTCTGCATCTCCTTCAGAGTCTTCTTGATATAGTCGTCGTCTTCGTTCAGCGTCACTGCCCGTACCGGTTGTCGGGGGGGCTGCCAGCTGTTTGGCTGATTCTACCCCCCCCNCCGACTGCTATGATGTCGCGCTCCTCGTCGGGCCCCCTTCCAGAGATAGGTGAGAGAGATTCTCGGTGCGGGACCTCTCAGTACAGCGGCGAGGTAATAAGCCCGCTGCGCTGTTCAGTTGTCCAGCCATGTAGGGTAGCGACAATTTAAAACTCTTGTTGATACTCCCGTCATGAAGTCTGGCCTTCGTAAGGGGCTGGCTCAATGAGACCCCGTTCTCCACACCTGGTTTTGCGACACGAATGCCGCAGATCTTCTTCCTCTCCTCCGAGGTTGCCGTATTGATTTCGACTTGCACTGCCTCTTCACTTTTCTCATCTATCTGCCGATGTGGTTGTAGTTGAATTCCGCTGCTGTAGAAATTCCACGATATTTTTTCTCTACTGCAGAGATCTTCTGTTTCACTTCATTCTCGAAGCTGTCCATTATTTCACAGGCACTGTTTACTACTTCAGTTACACTGTCAATTTTATTGTCCACGCAGTTAATTTCTGTATTAATTAACTCGCTAATGCCTACTATTTTCTTATCTACTAAATAACTTACATTAGTTACCTGAATATTTACATTCTCGTTCATACTTACTAATACTGAAATAATTTGGTCATTTACACTTTCTTTCCCATTACTTATTTCTCTTTTTACATCTTCCGCCAAGCTATTTGCACTTGCGCTCACTTGGCTACTTAATGTGAACAATTGTGTACTCTGGGTCTGAATGGGTTAGGGCAAACATTTGCCTGTCATGTTGTATTCTAGGTTTTTATAGCATGTTACGTGTTTTAAATAGGAAAATTGTAAAAGCACCTCTATACATAATTAAATATTGACCTTACATAGCACTACAGACATTACGACTTACCTACGAACTTGTATTTAAATGGTAATACTGATATTACAAAATTTTAACAAAAATAAAATTGTTATGTAATTATCAGTTAAGTGTTCCCTTGTCTGTTGTCACGTCACCGGAAGTTTCACCTACGCGAATATTAGCGAGTTACGAGCAACGTCTCAACCTACGTGGGGGAACGACGAAGACGTCAAACATAGCTGAGCGAAGGTCTACGGAGGGATATGTGTGACCGCGTGCAGCCGGCTGGCGAGTTGGTCTCCATGTCGTTGCGCAAACACTGTGCTCGCCTTGACTTCCCCTCTCCACAAACCCTTCTGCAGGCCACGCGAATTGCCCCGTGACGTCACCTAGTTCCACCAGCGGCGACCAAGGATATTTGAAAATTTTCACTGAAGGAAAGAAAGGCGAAGTGTCCGTCTCGAGTGTCTGAACGTTTCCGGCACAATGCAGCGTAAGTCAATAGGTATTTGAGGACAGGGGTGATTAAGGAACTTTATTTTGTTTTTAATTAAACAAGCGAGGGAAAGTTGCCGTTCAAGGTTCGCGCACACTGGAGCAATTGCAGCGGCAGTAAGGATCAAGGCAGCAAACTTCGACGCAGTTCATAGCGCATGAATACACCACGCCTAGCACAGGAATCATTAATAGACTACGAAGATGGAACTAGCGATATACCGATGTCATACTAGCACTCCATGTTCCTCCCTTACATTATTGTACTCTGGATGCAACAAATCGTACAAGAAGTGGTACATCTTCACTATTTCAATAGTTTTTTTTCTTAGTTCCCTTCCATACTGTGTTAAGTCACTGCGCCACAGTGCAATACACAGTACACTACAATGCTAAACACATGACGCGGCCGGTGGGTAAACCCACCATACGGCGTTCAGGCCGCTACAGAAGAGTTATCGCTGGATAGGTGGTACAGTGAAATCCATGGTCCTATCACTTTACCCATGCGTCGGCCGAGTGAAATTATGAAATTACCGAAAAAGAGAAAATTTTACAAATTTGCTTATTATTACACTTGCATTCATAAAAAACATACATAAGAATTAACACTTCTATTATTCGCAAAATTTGACCTTGCAAATCTAATGGAACAACTTATCCTACGTCGTTACCAACTTTAACGGACGCATGCCAGTCAGTGTGTACGGTAAAAAATATATATAGGTAGGGGCAGTGACATTTTTCCAAGGTTTATTTTGAAAGTGCTCAGTTGATCGTGAACGGCTTATACCAGGTATTTTCTTCAAAACGTAGCGAAAACCACGTCTCATTGTTAATTCATTTTGCAGGCGGGCAAATGTAACTTTTACGTGCGCGGCAACACGGCGACAGAGCCGAGATGCCCGGCCGTCTCACTGTCTGTTAAAATGAATGCGGTGATGGGCAGGGAAATTTTTTACAGAAAGTGAGTTTTAGAAGTGCTCACTTAAATGTGAACAGCCGTTACTAGCCCTATGGACAGTTTTGAAAGAAAATTTTAATTTGTGCGTAAAGGGCAGAGGATGATCTCAACAAGGCTTTAAAAATGCTCACTTATCCTAAATTAAGTTTAGCAGTTTCATTAATGAACAAATCAAATGTATAATGTTAAGGAAGAGTCTTTGAGGTAAACATCCCTCCTAAGACTCTGAAGTGTATTAAAGACTACGGAATACTAGCTTAGAAAAACCGAAAATAAAACTGATTAGTTGCGTTAGAAAAAAAATAAGGGCGGCGAGTGTGACCGATTAAATTCTTGGTAACTCTGCTGGGAGAAGAAAAGCGCAAATCTAATAGGTCCGTAAATAGGAAAAAACAGAAGCAAGCAAGTTTTAACAGGATTTTATCCGTGGCTGGGATTTCACGTGGCAAAACGATAAAACTGGGAATTGTATGAATCAAAACCCCGGAATGACCCATTACGTGCGTGCTCTGACTCAGTAATTTAGGAGTTCGGAACCCATTAAAATCAACCAATTGATATTTTATATTATATAAGTCGTAAAGTCGCAGTTCTGAATATTCCTCAGTTACGTGGGGAAAAATAATAAAAACCTCTCTCTTCGCCTTTTGACTTTTAATCATAAAACTGGATCCTGCATCCACAACTGTTACCTTCTAAATCAAAATGCTATCAGAAAAATTGCAAGGCAGAAGACGCACACGCTGGGACTACTGCGGGGGCAGGAGGGGACGAGGGGGATCAAATAACTGTCCCAGAATATAAACCACATTAGGCTCTTACGAAAACTCTAGTTTTGATACGTTGGTTTTGTGATTTCTTTAGGACACGCTCTCATTTCGTAAATTATAATTATTTAAAAGTGTTCAAAACAATTTGTCTTTAAATTCTGGAAGTATTTAATTATTAAAGTTTTAACATAAATATATTTATTTGACTGAAGGATGTTTAAAAGCTTCTCTTGCAGTGATATTAGAGTTATTATGAGAATAGAAATATTACAATAATATAAATTAATTTGTGATATAACTTGATCATTTTATCCTTATCGTGTAGCCTGCTATTCTCACTATATAAGAAAGAAAAAATATTTTTTCAACAATACAGTATATTATTACATGGGACCATAACAGGTACCTGACTATAGAGCCTGAAACGCCTGTTTAAAGATATAAATGTTTTATGGCAAATAAAATTAATATTTAAATAATAAATAAAACCAATCTTAATTAACAACAAAAAAACAAAAAACAAATTTTAAACTATTATTATTAAGGAACATACTGTACTAACAAATTAAGATAATAGAAACCTTCAATACATGGTTCTAATAAATGCCGTTAGTGGACTGCAAAATTTCAAGCCACGGCATTAACACCAAACGAACAGGTGGGCCCAGCAAACTTCTTAATTGCAACCTCATTGCAAGAACTGTTGAAAATTATGTAAGCGATAATGTCTTTAGATATTGATAACTGCCTGTAAACAAGTGGAATTAGTACACACAAAACAATCGCTTCATCGTTAATTTCTTCAGTAATTAAATTTATTCATAAATAACTCATATAATACTTGTTCGAAGCACACTGTCTCATACTTTATTAAGTGTTTCTAGACATTAGAAACAAATTAACAATATAATTACTCCCCATAATGCTCCTTATTAAAATCATTTAGGAATGCATTTCCTGAATGCAATGGTTCTTTTTGGGAAGAAAGTAATTACATTTGACTGGTCACTTCAATGAATGTCTAACATTGGTGTATATTTTTAGCATGTGCATCGCAGGAGAGGTCTACTTGCTGTAACACCGACATTCACAAAAACATTTCTTACGATGTTTCCTCAAAAGCCGAATATGATCGGATCATATGGCTCTCGAATATTTAATTTCAGTTGCTAAAAGTTGAACAAATAATTTGGAAACTCGATGGTTTTATCCTGATAAACTACAACGGTAATGGTTTGGTTTTCCCAATTTCTTCACCGCCATTATCTTAAGCCACTAATTTCACTCACTGTAGCATTAGTTAACAAAATTATATTACAAGCTTCTAGTGGCAGTCCACTTAGAAGAAATGCATCGGGACCAGTGCCTTGCAGCTCACTGGAAATCATAAAGCCCGAAAGTTACAATAGTGTAATTCATTCAATGAGAATTTTCTTTGACGTGTTACTGATTACTGTGGGTAATTTTGTGATTTGAAGTCAGATTTCCTCAGTTTAAAGCATTTTTTTTTTTGTATTTGAATTCCCGAAAATTCTTTTAAGAGAAATTACCTACCAGAAATAATCCATCATGAATAATACAAAACTCTAGTGAATCGTATTGTATTCTGAAATTCATAATAAAGGTATGTGTGTGAGAGTGGGTGTGTGTGTGATGTTTGTGGTCTGTGGGTGTGTGCGTGGATAAGTGTTAGCGGTTTGTTTGACCTTTATTTTACACAAGTTGTCAGTACTTAAAAGTAATAAAAATAATAGCATAAATCACGAGGCAGCAACTTAATTTTCTCTCAGTGATGGGTATTCAAACATTCAAATTGGTATTCGACATTCAAATGTCCTTAGTTTTCTGTGTCAGTCTACGTGAATTGTGCATAGCCTAAGACTATGATCCGATGATCAGAATACTACAACGTAAAAACTTATCTACATAAATGGAGGGTCAGAGGGATACTTAAAGAATACATGTTAACATGTTAACAGATAGAAGTCAAATTAAAACATAACTTCCACCCCACAATTTATCAGAGTAAAAGTTGCTAAGGGTGGGAGTAAAAAAATAATTTTACAGAATATAATTTTAGAAACTGGTTGCCGAAAGAATTTATAATAATAGTGTGCATATGTGCATTCTGGCGCAATGTATTTTAAATGGGAGCTGTATGGCTGTAGCTGTGGATGTGTCTGGCGGTCTTCGGCACGACTCGGACGAACTCGGCAATCTTCGGCTCTTATCAGGGGTTGTTCATAGCTGTCGACTTAGGATTTTCAATCTTACCCGTAGGTGCCCAGCAGTTATGGCCACGATTTCTTCAATAGTATACACTTGTTTCTGGTAGCCATATTGGTTTTCTAGACATAGGTTATGTGAAAAGGTAAAGCGCCCATGTTATCTTCTTTTAATTCTTAATAAACATCGCATATTAAATGGTGCGGAGCATAACGAATTTTTCGTTCATCTATTTAATTTCACTATATATACCTCAATTTCGTTCTTCACTTTATGTTACAGTTGCTATAGTTTCCATCATTTCGTTGTAGAGCGTGCTAGTAACTCGTGTTTTCAACATTTTCTACTAGAGTGTTCTGATGAGAAAAGAAGATGGCGTCGAATTGCTCGCTCGTGATTTGCTGTTTTTCACGTGACATCTCGGGCTCAGGGGGTATATAAGGAGGGTAGATTTGCGCATCGTCTCAGTTCTTCGTCTGATGTAAAAGGTGATAGACAGTTTTCTCACTCCTGATATTCTTAGCATTCAGTTCGGTAAGATTTTTTTTTTATATTCGGCTCTTCCATTAATTTTGGGGGAAATTATTGATTGTGCTCATAATTATGCGTGTATTGCTTATTGGATGGTGCAGAAATCTTGTTGCCTTAAATTATCAGAACAATTAATTATGCTTTTTGAAATTTACCCAGCAGATATCAAGTTGAAGCATGAATTTAATGGTGTGCCTGTGAGCGGCATCCCGAATTCTAGATGAGCTGCTTACATCGCCATAGATGCCATCTCCAATTACATCTGTGCCATCTACTAGGCCATTACGTCATTACACGTGTCGCTTCTGCAATAACACATTCATGTTCATCAATAAGTCTCGAAGGCATGGAAAGTATGGATGCGCGAAGAATGCAGATCGAGTGACATATAAGTGTGGAGGTTGTGGGTTATTATTTGCTAGAAACTATAGTTTGCAGAGGCATGCGAAAACCTGCGCTCCTGTTTTGCCTTGACCTATCAAAATTCGTTTTGTACAGTCTCCTTCAGCACAGCATGAGTGAACATCCCACAAAATCAAGGGTACAGAATGTGCATCAACCATCTTACGAGGAACCATCACTCCCAATACTCGCGGCAGGTTCAGGGTTGGTTAATGGCAATGATTTCATGGAGCATGAAATGGCTTTACGGAGCAATATTATGACGTATATTGCTCTAAACGAGGACTGCTCATCAAAAGATGTTTGTACATTTTTGGCTTGCATCACAAAAAATATTGTCGGGCAAATCACCAAAGAAGTATGGGAGCAGAATACAGTAAAGTTTAATATATGGCTAGAGTGTGAATCTACAAAACCGAATCCTCTCGACTAAGGTAAGGACAAAATAGCATTTTCAAGACTACAAATGTAACTGTGTACGATACTGATGAAATCGAAAAGGTTGTAACATTTTGTATAGGAAAAATATGCCAAGAGGAAGAAAAGTAAAAGAATGTGGTTGAGTGTGGACAGTGTTGATAGGTAATCACCTGCAGCTCCGAATTAAAAAGCTGAAAACACTAAGGGCCTCATCTTATATCGAGCTGCCTGCAGAGATCAATAACTGTAATGCCATGATTTACACACAGAAAACTTGTGACCAAATGCGATAGAAATGGATGATCCAAGAACGTTACACGGAAGGTACAGATCCACAGCAATTCGACAATCACTATAACGAAATGGAAACCAACTTCGATTTATCAGAGCTAAAGTTCCCTACACCACTGCGACAAATCAAAATTTCCAAGAAGAAAAACCCTGCGATTTTGGTCAATTATTACTCACTCATTACCGAGAAGAAGATTGTTCCCATATGTGTGGTGGAAGAAGAGAAGTTTGAACACTTTGACCTGCTCCTGACCACAAAGGAAATTGCGCATTATTGTTGTGTAAAAAAATGTTTTCCTGCTTGGAACATCATAATTGACAGCCCAACATGGTGATATCCATTTATGAAAGCACTGCTTCACCTATTATCATAATTTGCCACGAAATATGGCACTATCAGGACATCAGTGCCTGGAAGAGCCGAAAAAAAAAAAAAAATGCTGGTCAAANAAAATTGAAATTTAAAAACGATCACCATATTGATAAATTACCCGTTCCTGCTTGAATGACCTTTGAGCATATTCTAAAACTGATCCAAATCTACCAACCAGAACCCAGGTGCTCGTTTACACACGCCAATCAGAAGCACGAGTTGTACAGATATTGAATATACAGGCGGATTATAAATTAATACACAAAATTTAAAGGTCTGTAATATCAAAACCAAACAACCTATACAACCTTGGATGACCAACCAAATGAACCGCGGAACTGTGAAGTTTGTTAACCACATCTTCACAAATGTTCAATTTAAATAATTAGTAGCTATTACTCTGTTTCTGTTCCGCAAGCAGTTTCCTAAATATGACAATAAATGATAATTTTTTCTCAAATTTTGGAAGCGTCTACCGCTTTTGATATTCGACCTGGAAAATGGGTTACCTATCTCAATCTTTATATTTGCGCTTTCGGGCTAAAACCTATGAATATTTGTCTGAATGTTTTATATACACGTTGTATATGTATAATATTAAAAATTATGTTGGTTACAATAGAGAGAGTTATTAAGACTCAAATTGCAATTAAGTGTTGCGTAATGACTGCATTCATTGGTTACAATAGCAAGTGTTTGCTGTAGAGATAGACCAATGTATTTTATAAATATAGCTGTATGTATATTTGAAGCATACAAAACTAATTAGAAAATGAAGTCTAATTATTTTATATGACTGTGATTAGAANAGCTGTATGTATATTTGAAGCATACAAAACTAATTAGAAAATGAAGTCTAATTATTTTATATGACTGTGATTAGAACCTTCATCCTTCCCCTGCGCAATTGGTTAACTTACGTAAATAAAAGCATATTTATACAAAATAGGTTCTAAAGACAAAAGTCCAAATGCTGGGATCTATATCACATCTACATTACTACTTGGATTAGAGAATTATTCCGAACTGTTTATCATTCTATTCTTCCGTTGCGATTTCGGGTTTCATTTCTTTTTTTTCTTTCTTTCTTCTCCCCCTATCAGCGATTTATGGGAGTTTACTGCTGCCTTATGCCCCCAACCACACCCCTTCATTTTGCCACCAATAAAAACGACCCTGGTAACCAGCCTGTTAGCTCCAGGGGTGTTCATGTTTTATAGAAGCCAGCCCTTCCCTTTTGCACCCTTAAAATTCTCCTCTGCAGGATGCCGAAGTGAGTATTTCCGCGAAGAAAATGTCTGGGGGGTGGGGAAAGGTGGGATGAGAAGAGGGGTTAGTTTGGAAAACGTGAGGGGGTAAGTGGGCGATTCTTGTTTTCCGAGCACTTGCCGTATTGACATTTCCTACTCATCGCCCGAGCTTGTATTTCAGCCCCCATGCCGGCTCCCACACCCCTGACTTCAACCGGGTCTTCCCGCGGATTGCGATTCCTAAGGGGGGGAAGTAGGATGGTCCTCAGTTTTATGGTGGGGGCGGGTTGTAAGGGGTGGAATTGACAGGGGTTGGCGAGGGGGTGCGTGCGAGCTCGCCTCCGGTAATGAGGTGCCCCCGGAATTGGATCACGGAGCTGGGCGGAAATAACAGGAGCTCCTCTCTGCTTTTGTCTCGCAACAAATAGGATTTTTCTACTGTCGCAAGGGCGAGGAGGGAACCGCGCCNTCACGGAGCTGGGCGGAAATAACAGGAGCTCCTCTCTGCTTTTGTCTCGCAACAAATAGGATTTTTCTACAGTCGCAAGGGCGAGGAGGGAACCGCGCCATGGCTTCCCGCCACCTTACGTCGTGGCACGCATCGCCTGGCGCGGGTTCCCGGGTCGACCCCCGCGGCCCGCGTTTTCGCGGTACGTGACTTCACTTCCGCTCCGTCGCGACTTCCGGAAATCTATTTCACTCTGGGGGCGCGGATGCTGAGGGCAACTGCGAACGGAATTGCAAACAAGGACGAGAGAAACGACAGGCAGAGACAAACTCGCAATAAAATATTACTTACGTCTCTGGAAACTCGTTACAAAATCATAACAGTTTGGCGTTTAAGTAGATTGCGAGTTTCAACCCGACAGACTGCATTAATGGCAGTTTTCCCACCTGATGTTCGGTCCTCATTTAAGGCAAAATTCCGCAGAAAATACTTTACTCAGTAGGTATATACCAAGTACCGCTGTTTGTATAACTACCTGATTTGTTAAAAAATAAATAACATTATTTTATCGAAACAGGAGCCGTCCATACAGATTATACAAATAAAAGTTAGGACATTTATAAATTTATTTATATATTTATTCTGTTTTTCAAACATACCTTGTTCTAACAAAATCAGACCATCTCTTCCAGGTTAAATCTTCCCAATAACTAAATTAATTGTACATTATTGAGATAAATGTGTAAATTAAATATATTTAGATATATATAACAAAGTGTTGTTTTTCTTTTCTTCAAAACACCCCTTCTTTTACCGTTTTAGAGAAAATATTTTTTTTAATTCACACATAGTAAAAAAAGTCCACAAATAGCAAAGTAGTTTCTCAAAACGGTATTACATCCCTCTTCCACAAAATAGTTTTACACAGTTCGTGTGTAGATAAAATATGAAAATCATAAAAATGCACAAAAATTTACTTCCAATGCTTATATTTTCATATAAATGTTAGAGTTTCCAAAAACTTTTATGTGTACTTTCAAAACTTGCTGGGTTAAAACATTAAAGTTTATATTTTTCTAGAACCTCACTGAGAAATTTTTTTGCAGATACCAAATTAATGGGCTTGAATAGTACTCCTTTACAATGGAGAATATTTGTTCAATCAACTAATCTGCTGTTTCTCTGAACGCAAGCATTCCTTCCTTCGAACCAAATAAATTATTTAAGAATAATCTGTTGAGCCGAACAATTATTTGCTGGTCCCAGCATCATCTATGAATTTAGGAAACACAGCTATTTTACAGGTGCATACCCCTAATCGGCTTGGTTGCCGTAAAAATTATAAATATCATGGTAGTGTCATACAAATATTTCTTTTGAAATAAATAAGTGTTTTGTTACCTGGATCAATGAGATGTCAATCATTACAAAATTTTTCGCGGCAACGAAATCACTTGGTCCCGTAATAGCATTTATTTGGTTAGCTGTGAAGTTACCGGGCCATTTAATTAATTGCCTTTGTTCGAAAGGACAGCTAGAAGTTTTGTTTTTAATTTTCGTTTCAATTCGTGTTTGCGTTCGTCAGTCCATTTATTGATGCTTAATAATGACATAAACAAACGCAATGAAACAAGTTCAACCGGAAACAACAAAGTATATCTGTGAAACATGAAATTATTTATTAACGTAGAAGTCCTATATTAGAAACTTGTATTTAAGACACTCATATTCCAACTCTAGAAATGTTAGGCGAGGTTGCAAAGCAGTCGTGTCCTTTTGCGGACATTCCGGGTTATATCAGTAGTGCTTATTATTTTTTTAATTATAACAACTGTTTAATGTACGTGGAGCTAAACAAATCTCGCGTGACTTAAACAAATATCACATATTTGTGGCAAACAAATACGAACAACAAAATAATTGGGTTTAAGTAACAAAATATTTAGTTGCCTCTCTGCAAAAATTTGATTCTGATGGGCCAAACCAACATTGTTTTAATTAATAAACGAAATGTTTTCTTAGTGCATACCACAAATTCGATTCGACTGATACGCTCTAACAGCAACCAGTTATAGAATTACATTTACCAACAAACACTTACAGCATTAAATTGGCCAATTCACATTCTCACTCATCACATTGGGAAATAGAGCTCTATTCTAATTGCCACGTGTATCTTAAAAACTATAAGTTGAATGCCATTAACAAGTTTGTAAATTTTTCAAACATATAGCATTAGTGTTTAGTATTTATAGAAGTTTATAAAAGCTTAGTAAATCGGAGACTAATTTCTTTAATGTCGGACGTACAACATTAAGGGTAATATGTTACACTCGAAAAATGTTATCGTTAATTTACGAACATTTTAATGTACGTAGTAGCATTTTCCAAGCCAATTACATATTTTAAGAGGTAATGCTTGTTTAGTCTTTATATTTAGAGAGAATACATTACGATTGAATACTAAATTCCGCCGTTGTTAAACCGAAAAAAAAAAAAATTATTTTTGGTTAATAATAGAGTTGAGTACAAAGGCCAGTTTGTATATTTATAACAGAACATGTGCTAACGCCTAAGCTTTTAATAGAGAGTTCCCTAAAATTTCGGGGCGATTGGGCCTACACAAATAATTATTAAAGGTATTAAGAAAAAGATTTTATTTTAACTGCACATTACACAGGCATCTTCTGCGGTTATAATAACCACTATCATTTTGGTAGGTAGTGGCCCAAGGATAAATCGAAGGGCGTATTCTATCCCTAAGCAACTGTCTGAATTCACTTCACAGATATGAGTATGGCATAAAACTGATGTAAATAGTTCTAGTAAGTCAGAAGGCAGTTAAAATATAGCAAACACTAATATTTCTATTTGATACTTTTAAAACACCATTCCCAATCTTACTGCATTTATTACCAACCCTAATGAAGTAGTTAGGTTATTTATACACTGAAGAGCCACACAAACTGGTATAGGCGTGCGTATGCAAATAATAGAGGTATAGAACCAATCAGAGAAACGCGAAGCGGTCGACAGCTAGATCGGGTACTGCTGCTACAATAGCAGGTTATAAAGTTTTAAGTGAGTTTGAACGTGGTGTTAAAGTCGGCGCACGAGAGATGGGACATAATATCTCCGAGTTAGCGATAACATTTGGGATGTTCGCGTACGACCATTTTGCGAG
Organism: Clitarchus hookeri; assembly: GCA_002778355.1. Classification (NCBI taxonomy): domain Eukaryota; kingdom Metazoa; phylum Arthropoda; class Insecta; order Phasmatodea; family Phasmatidae; genus Clitarchus; species Clitarchus hookeri. Next base: position 46,047 of record NQII01007476.1, read on the forward strand.
TGTGCCGTGAATATCGGGAATCCAGTAAAGCATCACATCTTCGACATCGCTGCGGCCGGAAAAAGATCGTGAAAGAACGGGACAAAAGACGACTGACTAGAATCATTGAACGTAACAGACGTGCAAGCAACCCTTTCTCAAATTGGCGCAGATTGGATTTGTGAACTCCCCTGCAGGATTCATGGTGTGAATTGCCTCCGGCATACCTTCAGACATTAGTCGAGTCCATGCCACGTCGTCTTGCAGCACTCCTGTGTGCTCGTGGAGAGAGGGGGGGGAGGTCCCTACACGATATTAGNAGCACCTCTGTGTGCTCGTGGAGAGAGGGGGGGGAGGTCCCTACACGATATTAGGTAGGTGTATAAGTTTTTTTTGCTCTTCAGTGTAGTTGTAAGCTTGCTTTATGGCAATTTTATAGACTAACACTCCTCAAAAATTAAGGCAGGCATGTCATCTCAATAAACTTGTTAATATTTAATACAGATGATAAAAGCTGGAAAAAAAAGTAGCTACCCAGTAATTGCATGAATGCCATTGCACATTTTAAAATTATTCAGTCTAATAGAGATCCGAGATCATGAAAANGCTACCCAGTAATTGCATGAATGCCATTGCACATTTTAAAATTATTCAGTCTAATAGAGATCCGAGATCATGAAAAATGTAGTTTGATGACGAAGATTTATTTCAAGAGTAGTTCTCAAATAAGTGACAAACGACATTTGTAAAGTTTANAAAATGTAGTTTGATGACGAAGATTTATTTCAAGAGTAGTTCTCAAATAAGTGACAAACGACATTTGTAAAGTTTACAATCATCGCCGTAAAAAATCGAGTAACTGGCAATAAAATATCCTGTTAATATGCATATCGATTAATGATACGAAAATATTTGTGTTTCGTGCTATGGCGTATGCACACACATTGTAGAGGGGCGCTGCTGTCGCTTTCGTCTAGAATATATTACACACAGTAATTATAATAGTGTATGTGATGCAACATGCATGATAATTGCAGATATACAAATGATTAACAGGATTGCGGGGAAGACTTACGAGGCACCTGTATGAATAAACGACGGAGTTTGAGGGAGACCAGATAATGTGGCTGCTAGAGGCAGAGTGGGCCGTACGCCACACTGCCCGTGATTCATGCAGTAAGGACCTTGCGTCCAGAATGCTTTGGAAGCAATGGACAGCTGGACGTACCCATATATGGTGATCAGTTGTGACAACCACGCAAGACCAGCAGGGCGGAAGGACGGTCGCGAGGGTTGTAAGATACACATGAACAGGATCATCAGTTCGCTTGTCCACCATCTAGCGACACGTGGCAGGCATGTCCACTACATCGCCGTACGTCCTCAAGAAGCATAAATAGATGTCTAGCAAAGGCAAGCATACGATCCTGAAGAACTTCGCCTTTGCTTACATTAAAAACCGCAATACTGTCTCCCCATTTTTGCACTAGTGCCATTAAAGAGAGGTACGAAACACCGCGGACTGGGGACGTATTGTTTTTAGCAAAGAATCGTATTTTTTTTTATTATAACTACTGTGCCAGAGCTTCGAACAACGCAAGTGATTGCCACACTATTGACACACTTTACAGCGGTGCATTTCTCTCACTATTGGTGTAATGGTTACGGAAGTCATTGCTTGAGTTCGTAGTTTGCCAACGTAAGTGATAACGAGGATCTACGCGTGCACAGCGGTACTTTGAAGACATTCGATGTTTCTTGTGCTATTGTTTTCTAGATGAGTTTCTAGCTAGCTAACGCTCATGTGCACATAGTTCTGGTTTCCAAGAATTAGTTTACTTAGCAATGCTTCAATACTTAAGTGAGATGCTTCGTCACTTGAAGTGTTGTCCGTTGAATGCCTTTTGAGCGTACTTTCCGAAGTAAAGAAAGGCTTATAAGATCACTTATCTGACTGTGTGTTTTTGTGTGTTTGAAAGCTTGTGTGTTTTTGTGTTTTTTATTTGTGTATGCGTATGCGTCTGTGCCTGTGTGTGTATTTCCCCCGCCTTTCAATTTTTTAACGCGTTGACCGAATTTTATCAAACTTGGTAAATATTAAAAATAGTAAGGACACCTGAATTTTATATTTTTTGACCACGTCGGGCACTTTCTTTCAACTGGCGGCCATTACAATATTTTGGGTGATATGACATATATCGGGAAATGTTTAACCGATTTAAAGCAAATTTTGTATACTGGTAGAGCTTCAAGTAAGCATTAAAATATTGAAATTTGTATTCATGTTGGTCTGCCATATTGGAAAATAGAGCAACATGAAACAATAAAGATATAATATTATATCTCGATAAATATTGACCCAATTATCGTCTTATTTGGCAGGTAAGTAATGCTATGATGTGCCGAGTTAGCGTAAGTAACTGACCTTGATAAAGTCCTTATTTTCTAAATAGAGGCCATATAAATATTTTGGGTTTATTTGTCATATCTAACATTCAATTTAACAAATTTCGACAAGTTTGGATACTGAAAGTGTCTATTGCAATAATCATACATATTAACACATAACCACTTTTGCATGCCATTTTGGAAGATAGTGCCATACGCTTAAATAAACTTATGTTATATCATGGTAAAAATTATCCGATTCCTACCAAATTTTGTAAAACAATTAGTACTTATGCAAGTGATGTTAAGTGATATATTTTAAACATGTCACACACTGATTTTCAAAATTTCAAACATGGCTATTTTTAGATCGTAATATTATATAATCGAAACTATGTAATTAATTCCTACTTAACTTTGTATGCAGGCAGTATATATTACAATTATCAAATGTATACACTTGATGCATTGGTTTTCCTCCATTTTGTAAGATATCGCCACACGAATAAAGCTGGTTTTTCATACCTCGGGAAACAATTGACAGATTCCGAAAAAAATTTGGCAAACAAATAGTACTGCAGCAGGTGGTGTTAACTGGTATATTTTAAGTTGTTCAGGTACTTATTTTCAAAGTGGTAGGCACATAAATATATCGGTCAATATATTTTAATAACGAAACAAACCCTAATTTAACATTGTATGGTGGCAGTACCTATTACAACCATCAATTTTCTGTATGTAGATCCTCGTTCCTCTGCCATTTTGTAAGATAGCTCCACCCATGAAAAATAATTTTTTATCTGATATCTCGGGAAATAATCAACCCATTCGTACAAGATTTCACTAATTTGTTGCATTGTAGTAGGCAATTTTTATATATACATTATTTTATGTATTACACACTTATTATCTCATAAAAATAATTCTAACATGACAATTTTTAGGGGACTGAGTGCCTTAAGAGGACATTAATCGGGTAATTGAGTTTAAGATGCGTAAGATCATAATTTTTTCTTTTAATTTTAAAAAATCTGAGAGTTTTTTCCATTGATTAGTATCTGCATTTTAAGGTATATCGAAGTGAGAAAAAATTTTTCCTACATACTATTTTACTTAACTATTACATTTATCGACGTAAAGAAACTAATTCCATGCACTCCATTTGTAATTTTTCTATAAAATACAATTTTTTATGTTCGCGTAATTTTCATATTTCTTTAAAACTTTTTGGCCAAAGTTATTAATAGGCGTGTTTTAGTTACAAGCACTTACAGACATTTTGAAATGAATAACTGTGTTTTTTACTACAACAATCCAAATTAATTCATGGCCGGAACGTGGTTAACGTTTATATTTCATAACATTATATTATACTCAATAATAATAATGATTTATTTTAGAAGTAGAATATTATTAAAATAAATTCATCTTGTAAATTACAGCCATATGAAAAATTTTGAACGTAAGTNTATTTTAGAAGTAGAATATTATTAAAATAAATTCATCTTGTAAATTACAGCCATATGAAAAATTTTGAACGTAAGTAAGACTTAAATTATACAACTGCTGGTTTTAAAAGTATCTAAAAATTTATTTGAAAAGTATCTTATATTCGTTAGTGATTATAACACTTAACTTAATTGTCATAGAGGTAAAAATTCTTAAAAAAAAAAATCCAAAATTGAAATCCTTATTTAAAAATTAATTAAAACTCAAACCGTCTGAAAATGTCAAATTCAGGATGCATGAGGCAATGGAATAAAAAGTAATACTCGAGTAGTATGAGTTATGAATATTGTAATTGGTCACTGGTAAACATTAAAATCAGTATGTAATAAAAAGGTAATTGTTTTTATTAGAAATTCAAACGGGCTTCTTTCCTCCAGATGGGTCGAAGTTGTTATATTATAAATGTTATGAACCGTAAATTTATTATTTTTCAACTTAGGAATTGGATGAATTAAGGCAGTTTAAACGATCTTAAAAACCAAATAACGTTGTTTAAGTAAACGAATTATTTAGGTATTCAGTCAAAGAAAAGTTATATAATTTTATTTCTACCAAATAAACTGTTTGGGTAGATTTTATTGAGCTAACAAAAATTATTAATATTTCCGTGAACGAAGTTATGATAGTTACTTTTTAAAGTTTATCCGGTCATGGAATTCCTAAGTGATAGCGACCTTTCATTATGTTGTTGGCTCAAACAAATATTTTCTTAATCGCAACTACCGNTATTTTAGAAGTAGAATATTATTAAAATAAATTCATCTTGTAAATTACAGCCATATGAAAAATTTTGAACGTAAGGAAGACTTAAATTATACAACTGCTGGTTTTAAAAGTATCTAAAAATTTATTTGAAAAGTATCTTATATTCGTTAGTGATTATAACACTTAACTTAATTGTCATAGAGGCAAAAATTCTTAAAAAAAAAAATCCAAAATTGAAATCCTTATTTAAAAATTAATTAAAACTCAAACCGTCTGAAAATGTCAAATTCAGGATGCATGAGGCAATGGAATAAAAAGTAATACTCGAGTAGAATGAGTTATGAATATTGTAATTGGTCACTGGTAAACATTAAAATCAGTATGTAATAAAAAGGTAATTGTTTTTATTAGAAATTCAAACGGGCTTCTTTCCTCCAGATGGGTCGACGTTGTTATATTATAAATGTTATGAACCGTGAATTTATTATTTTTCAACTTAGGAATTGGATGAATTAAGGCAGTTTAAACGATCTTAAAAACCAAATAACGTTTTTTAAGTAAACGAATTATTTAGGTATTCAGTCAAAGAAAAGTTATATAATTTTATTTCTACCAAATAAACTGTTTGGGTAGATTTTACTGAGCTAACAAAAATTATTAATATTTCCGTGAACGAAGTTATGATAGTTACTTTTTAAAGTTTATCCGGCCATGGAATTCCTAAGTGATAGCGACCTTTCATTATGTTGTTGGCTCAAACAAATATTTTCTTAATCGCAACTACCGTAAATCAAACATTATTTAACGTTAAGGGCAAGTTTACCGAACATTTTAATCGTACACTAACAAATGTTGGCAATAAATTTATAATCCGATTTTTAGCAAAAGGCGAATACTTCCAATCTCACAGAGGAATCGAACCCGTGCCTTTCAGCTACTTTCCATATGCCTCACCTCTCTCAGTCACATGCTCTCGCAAAAATATAACTCATTTTTTTTTTTTTAATTTCATATGAAGTTGCCCTGCAATAAGAGAGCGTTTTATATTGCGCGGTGGATGAAAGAGAGCGCGAAGCATCCTGGGAGTGGTCACGCAGGGAGGGGAAAAAAAAAAACATCCAAGCAATAAACTTCAAAGAGAGCTGGCAGGTAATAACATGATGGAAGTTGTAGGCTGCAGATGAGGCATGTTTGTGAATCCACGTGATACCGTATGCATGCATAATCTCTCCCTCTTAGAGCACCAGCCAGGGATGTCGGCCTCCCTTGGGCCGGCGCCACGTGTGTTCAGCATCGCTACAGTGAGTGTAACTTGCCGTCGACTGTTTCTGTCTACTCTTTGGCAAGTGAGAATTTCTACGTAGCGTCAATTTTCTGAAACGGGAAATTATTAAAAGCCCATGGCAATGCTTTTGACTGTTGAAAGGCTCTTGGATTCACAACTTCAGAAATTTTCGATAAATTGTTTTACATCCTATGAATTCAAATAAATAGAACAATTCCACGGTATATTTTACCAAATGAATGTAAAAGTAAATATAACGTTATCCCTAGTCGGGAAAAGTGTAAAGAAATAGTGAGCATTTTATACCTCGCATTATGATTTCCTCTACGAAAGATATGTTATTTGGATAGAGCATTTTAACGTTTATTTTTTATACCAGAAGTTAGTTATTACGGTAATGAAGAGGCAGCATACAAAGTAGACGGTCCAGAAACGTCATATACGGCCACAGCTTACATGGAAGTAAAAAATCGGAGCCGTGGCTCAAAAAGGTGATACCTCGGCGATCACATAATACTCCTCCCAAGTCAAAGGAACTTAATATCGGTCATAACGGCTGTCTTGATATTTCTTAATTTTACTGAGCTGCACTGTCCAACGCATATGCTAGCGAACATTATTCGGAAATGTGCAATTAATTTACGGAAACGAAATCGGTGCGGAACCCAGCACCGTGCACGTAGGAGACCTCAGCGCCTCCCCAATAGCGTAAGGTTTCTAGGACGAACATTTACCAAGAAACGTTTTATGCATGTGTAACCAACCACTTGTAGTCACCAGGTAGGTAGGGTATCCAAGCTAGGTACACAATTACGTTTGATGATTAAAATTAACTCTGGCTATCTTTTACAGACGGGAACGTTTCAAGCCTACTAACATTGCCATAAATGTATAGTTGCGTAAGTCGCTAAAAATTGAGATACATTTAAACTTCTGGTTATACTTACGTACAGGTCTGTAGGTTCGTGTTTACAGTACGCCAGGTGAGACACCTTTGGTTTACACTCCATACATGCCAAACGGTAATTTTATAATGTATCTAACTTTTGTACATATTAAACGTCCACAAATAATAAATAAAACTTATTTTAGATTCTACTTCGCAAAAAGGAAATATAATGGAAGAAACTAAGTGGCTAGTTTAGGGAAAGTTCTGTGAATTCAAAGGTAGAAGCAAATTCGCAGAAAATCCCTTCTGAGAAACTTTTTAATATTTTCGAGATCCTTTCACCTTGGATACGTGGATGAGAAGATGATGTTGACGAACTCTGGAACACCAAGACAGTAAAAATAGAGAAAACTCAGAAGTGGCGGCGGACAAAATATTAATAGCAAAAAAATAGTTGTAACAGAGATTAATTAAGTTTTCTCTTGGAATATCGCAATTATCTTAAGAAAAGATTGTCAGACATATTCTGGCAAACGCTCGTGTCTTGACACAACCGCGTACGTGGCTCTCTTGATAATATATATATATTTTTTCAAATCGGTCGTAATGATGCAACGGGGGACATGTGCCTCATCAGGGTAGTTCTAGAATGAAGTAAGCACCAACATGCTAGTTCTGGATAAATGTATTATAAAGGATGTGAATCAGTCGGTGTAGTTGGCCAGTCTGTTCACAAAACAAACTAAAGTTGATTTCGTAAACTAACTTGCGCCAATAGAAAAACAAATACAAAAGAATATTCGTGATAGTACAGGTAAAAGACGATATATTGGAAGATATGACGTGGAATTTGTTACATCGATGTGTTATGAAGACGCTTCAAAGAGCACGGTGATCTCTCAAAGTTATCGTGTCCTTTCCCAGGATACCAGCAGTGAAGATGACTTTCCAGCCGAGCTTGCCAACTTTTCTTTTAGCACAAACACTTACTTAAATGCGACCTTTGAACATTTATTACAATCGCTCTGGGAAAGATTTANAACTTTTCTTTTAGCACAAACACTTACTTAAATGCGACCTTTGAACATTTATTACAATCGCTCTGGGAAAGATTTAGTTTTACGACATTTTACGGCATTTTTCTGTATGAAAGCGCCGGAACTGTCTGAAAACCAAAAATAAACAAGCGTCACGTGATTTTGGCAGTACTATTGGCAATCCGGAAGACATTGCCAGGGACAAACGGTTAGACGTACCTCATATTCACATATTTTCCCATGCAAATGCAGGTGGAACTAATTAATTATGGCTTTTCCAGTTCAGCAGTCATCGGGCTAAATAGGAAGTAATCCGTTATGAACGGACAGCACGACAGCACGCCATGGTTTAACTCCGCTCAGCCCGCAGTTAATCCATTTATAACGTCCTGCAGGGCACAGACTGACAATGGGATAACCATCTGCAATGGAAAGTTCATCAGAAGAGAAGCTTTTGGTAGCGGCTTCAGTTCGTGCAAGGTAAGAGAAGCATGGAGAATAAAAGCAGTGACGTAAACATTAAGATCATGGTGTACGTATTTTCCCAGATCTCTTTAACGATGTCGGGGAAATTCTTGTATTCCAGTATGTTTCGAAATTAACTTCATNGTACGTATTTTCCCAGATCTCTTTAACGATGTCGGGGAAATTCTTGTATTCCAGTATGTTTCGAAATTAACTTCACGAACTTATTAACACGCTTCCGTTGTCAAATATAAAAAATTCGCCTGTGCTCAATATGACATATGCACGATTGGTTGTCCCTACATTAACAAACACTAGTTGCGAGAAGGATCGACTTCACATCTACCTGCTCGCAGACGTACTAGCCTTCAAGTCGAACGGACTTTATAATCCGTGAAACATTCCAGTGCCGACTTGTCCCGAGTCCAGCTGGCAGATTATTAGTGGNAGTCGAACGGACTTTATAATCCGTGAAACATTCCAGTGCCGACTTGTCCCGAGTCCAGCTGGCAGATTATTAGTGGGTTGCATTGGATTTCAATTAGTGCTTATACAATGGCCGATATACCGTGCCGTGCCGTCCTGGCCGTTACTAATTAACTTTCTCCTTCAAAGCTGGCTCCACTATTGTAAACTTAAGTGTTTTCTTTAGAAAGACGACGTGTACAGAAGTGCACGGTGTATGCTTTTCAATTTGTTAGTTCACAGTAGAATTTATCAGGTCCTCTGCAGTTGAATTTCATTGAAGTATTAAGGGCGTTGACCACGTAAAAATATATTACCTTGTTAGTATTTCTACCTCTTTGGTTCACCTTTTAGATATTATCAATATTTATTCGTTACTGGCAAAAAAATTTTTTTACTCATAGCTCTTTAATTAATAAATGTGAAATTATAAACTTACTTTTTTTAAATATTTACAAATAATGGAAATTAACTTACGTACAGAAGTGAGATAATTCGAAATGAAAAAAAAATGCCAAAAGTTACGTCAGGACGTCGATAAAATCGTAAAAGGAAATGTTTTCCTATTTAATAAAATTGCTGAAAATAAGGAAATTAATACATATCTTTTATTTGTAGCTGCGCCTGAATTTTTGCAAATTAACTTTGGCAAAGGACACCATAAAATTTAATAAGACAAGAAATTTCTGTACCAATTTGTTGAATTTTCGGAAAATAGTTAGCTTTATTTTATTTGTGCCTTACAAAAACTGTAAAAAATTTTACTCTGACATGCCATTTTACAAAAATCATGTGGCCTTAAAAAATTTATTTTAAGAAAAAGTAGTCACAGATAATATCTACGAGTTGAACAGTATGTAGTGCGAACATAAAATAACAAGCATTTCCTGGCAAACTCCCTTAAAAGAAAGCAAAATATATTATTTTTTAAGTAATATTTACGTAGCTGTNTAACAAGCATTTCCTGGCAAACTCCCTTAAAAGAAAGCAAAATATATTATTTTTTAAGTAATATTTACGTAGCTGCAATCAGCCATAACAGAGCAGGGGTTTTTTTTTTTGCAGGAAACTGTTATTTACAAAAATCTGAGCATCAAAATTACGTGCATGTGCGTATTAATAGTTATATTTGAGAATTATGATCAAATTAATGAGTTTCTCTGTTTGAAAATGTTGGCTTTGAGGAATTACTTCCTCATTATGGTTGTGTTATACCAGGTTAGGTTGGGAACAGCTGTCAATAAAAAGCAAGCAAGGTTTGTCCCACGTTTTCATCGACGAACATACAAATTACCAAGTGAATAATGAATCATACATCTAGAAGACGTAGTTGCGTGTGCGAGAACTCAGGATCCTACAAAATTACCAATTCATAATTTTTCAATTGTAAACTTATATTTTTATACCTATTGGCTTAAACGCATGTATAGACTGTTCACAGTTAAGTTATCACTTTTGAGGCCCTAGTTATGATTTCTTCTCAGCCATTTTGTATCCTTCCACCACTTTAAAGTAAACATTACCATGCAAGTAATAAACACAGTTTGTATAATCCACTGCAATCGAAAGTTAACATCAAAGCCTAAAATAAAATATATTTATTGACTGCTATTATAAATGAGAGGGCTTCAAAAAGTGCTAATTTTACCGTGAATAGCCTATACCCGCGCACAAGGAGACCAGATTCCACGGCCCGTGGTCGCCATTACCAGGATACACAGCTTCGTGTCGCGACAGCCAGGAAGCGACCATAGACTAATTATGAGGTAGACCGCTTATTCGTCTTCTGTGCACGTCCCCAACATTGACCTACCNGCCGTGCAAGTAATAAACACAGTTTGTATAATCCACTGCAATCGAAAGTTAACGTCAAAGCCTAAAATAAAATATATTTATTGACTGCTATTATAAATGAGAGGGCTTCAAAAAGTGCTCACTTTACCGTGAATAGCCTATACCCGCGCACAAGGAGACCAGATTCCACGGCCCGTGGTCGCCATTACCAGGATACACAGCTTCGTGTCGCGACAGCCAGGAAGCGACCATAGACTAATTATGAGGTAGACCGCTTATTCGTCTTCTGTGCACGTCCCCAACATTGACCTACCCCAAAGGAACACAACTGTGAAATTTACACTGTCAACAGTGATGAAGGTGTATCTACAGGATGATTCTAAAATCATGAGGCAGACATTGAGGGGTGGTAGAGCTCACTTAAACAAACAATTATTGTATAGGAATATATGGGCGGAAGTGACGTGTTGAGGCACAGACACAAAAATAACACATGAAATGCAAAACATTGTTTATTTACAACGTCGCCGCTAAATGCCTTTTTACAGCAATGTTTATAATAATTGCTCAAAATTGCTACCACCGACAGTAATGCAAGCTTGGTAGCATCGGTGGAGTGATTGGCGAACAGATTCAAATACGCCGGGTATTTCACGCACGCGTACAGCCGCACAGGATAGTCGAGCGACGAGGTCTTCAATGGAATCAACTCGAGTCTCGTAAATGAGGGCTTTCAAATCCNGTATAGGAATATATGGGCGGAAGTGACGTGTTGAGGCACAGACACAAAAATAACACATGAAATGCAACACATTGTTTATTTACAACGTCGCCGCTATATGCCTTTTTACAGCAATGTTTATAATAATTGCTCAAAATTGCTACCACCGACAGTAATGCAAGCTTGGTAGCGTCGGTGGAGTGATTGGCGAACAGATTCAAATACGCCGGGTATTTCACGCACGCGTACAGCCGCACAGGATAGTCGAGCGACGAGGTCTTCAATGGAATCAACTCGAGTCTCGTAAATGAGGGCTTTCAAATCCCTCCATAGGAAAAAATCGAGACTCGATAAATCTGGCGATCGTGGTGTCCGTTAATGTGTTATGTTTTTGTGTTTGTGCCTCAACGCGTCACTTTCGCCCATATATTCCTATACAATAATTGTTTGTTTTAGTGAGCTCTACCACCCCTCAANGGTAGCATCGGTGGAGTGATTGGCGAACAGATTCAAATACGCCGGGTATTTCACGCACGCGTGCAGCCGCACAGGATAGTCGAGCGACGAGGTCTTCAATGGAATCAACTCGAGTCTCGTAAATGAGGGCTTTCAAATCCCCCCATTGGAAAAAATCGAGACTCAATAAATCTGGCGATCGTGGTGTCCGTTAATGTGTTATGTTTTTGTGTTTGTGCCTCAACGCGTCACTTTCGCCCATATATTCCTATACAATAATTGTTTCTTATAGTGAGCTCTACCACCCCTCAATGTTTGTCCAATGATTTTAGAATCAGCCTGTATATAACCTTATCTTCAAAAGACATGCACTTTTGTAACAATAAAATACTTCATCAATCTGAATGTAATCTAACTGCATTCCAAATTAGTTTGAAGTAGTACACAGGCACCGCAAAGAACTTGTTTACTAAAGTGTGTCACAAACTCAGTTCCTATCCACACCGTTTTTTTGCTGGCCGTGTTGGCAGAAAAGCAGTACCACGGTGGGACACGGAGATAGGTTGTGCGCAGCCAGCGAGGTCGGTCTACCTCGCCTTTAGTCTATGGGTGCGACAGCCTTGGTCACCTGCAAACCTCGAGATCCCGACGTTCGCCGCGACCAGTTGATCAAGAAGACCAAGTGCACATTACCCCATCTAAGATTACCTGTACTATAGGTTGGGAAGGTCAGTGTTGAAGGTTTGGCAAAGGGAACAGTTTCGCCACTAGGTAAGCGCTAGTGTAGTAAAGATACCATTTTATCTCTTATTTTATACGTTAAGAAACAGGATATATTGCANGTTTCGCCACTAGGTAAGCGCTAGTGTAGTAAAGATACCATTTTATCTCTTATTTTATACGTTAAGAAACAGGATATATTGCAATAATCATTATCCAAATATATAATAACTACGTAAAATATTCCTCTTTTAGAATTAACGTAACCTCAAATTATAATTAAAANTGCACATTACCCCATCTAAGATTACCTGTACTATAGGTTGGGAAGGTCAGTGTTGAAGGTTTGGCAAAGGGAACATTTTCGCCACTAGGTAAGCGCTAGTGTAGTAAAGATACCATTTTATCTCTTATTTTATACGTTAAGAAACAGGATATATTGCAATAGTCATTATCCAAATATATAATAACTACGTAAAATATTCCTCTTTTAGAATTAACGTAACCTCAAATTATAATTAAAANTCATTATCCAAATATATAATAACTACGTAAAATATTCCTCTTTTAGAATTAACGTAACCTCAAATTATAATTAAAAGTCACCTTATAGAACACTGCACAACTAGCGACGGAAATTTTTTCTATGCCAAACTCTTCCATAATAAATCTCGTTTTGTTCGTAGGGGAGCCGTGGTGGCTGAGCGGTTAGACTGCTCGCCTCTCGCCAATGCGAACCAGGCTCATTCCCCGGCCGGGTCACTTCCGGGTATTTGAAAGTGACAGTCATGCCGGTCAATGCCGCTGCTCAGTGGGTTTCCTCAGGGTTCTCCCGTTTCCCACCGTTTGCATTCCGGCGCTGCTCCATACTCACCTANCCGCTGCTCAGTGGGTTTCCTCAGGGTTCTCCCGTTTCCCACCGTTTGCATTCCGGCGCTGCTCCATACTCACCTCACTTTACCCTCGCCGGCTCTCAACACCTCGTCGTTATGAGCCGCCAAAATATCACAACTCAACTCAATCCTAGCCTGAGTAGAATAATAATGGCGTTTGGGGAGTGCACCCAGGGCAAGGCAACACGCTCCGAGTGACGGTATTTCAAGCTGGGACCCATAGGTGACCGTCATACCTGGGCATGACATGNAACACCCTCTGAGTGACGGTCTTTCCAGCTGGGACCCGTAGGTGACGGTCATCCCAGGGCATGACATGAAATGAGACCCTAGAATGGAGTGGCGCTGGAATGCAAGGGTGGGGGAAACGGGAGTACCCCGAGAAAACCCGCCGGCAAGCGGCATCGTCTAGCACGATTCCCACATGCAAAAGTCCGGGAGTGAACCCGCTGGGGATCGAACCCGGATCGCCGTGGTGGGAGGCGGGCGCCCTGGACACTACGCCGCCGATGCCCCTAGTCTGAGTAGAATGAGCAATACCCCGTACATTTTAAGCTTTATCAGTGGCCATGGCGACCCGGTAGCTCGACTCGGTCGTCTAGTGCGCAGGCGCCATAATGGTCCCCGCGAGACATCACTGTGGTTCTGGTCGCGATACCTGGCCGCCAAGTGCGGCGGAGACTAAGGATGTAAGTGGCGTCTGCTCACCGATGACGGTGAGGTTGATCTTGAGGTTGCGGGTGGGCGAGTTGCGGAAGTCGACGCGGCAGCGGTACATGCCCTCGTCAGACAACCGCAAGTCGTCGACGAGCAGCTGCGCCGGGCTGGCCGCCGTGCGGAAGTAGGCCCGCTGCCCGAAGGCGGACGGCGACGACCACAGCTTCGCCTTGCCGAAGTTCCGGCCGCCGCGCACATCANGTAGGCCCGCTGCCCGAAGGCGGACGGCGACGACCACAGCTTCGCCTTGCCGAAGTTCCGGCCGCCGCGCACATCGAAGCTGCAAAAAGACACTCGCCATCAGCACAGCCTCCCACACAACACCAAACACCAACCTTTTTAGTTTAAATCACACAAACAACTCTCGACGCAAACTTTCACACAACACCAAACACCCACTTCTTTATTTGATATCACATCGACAACTCTCAACACTGCCTCCCACACAACACCAAACACCAAACTCTTCAGTTAAAATAACACCAACAACTCTCAACACCACCTTTCATACAACACCAAACACCCAATTCTTTAGTTAATATCACATCGACAACTCTCAGCACGGCCATTGGATCCAGACTTCGCTATTAAGAGCCGCCCAAATCTCTTCCCTCACTCAATCAACGCTGCCTCCCACACAACACCAAACACCGAACTCTTTAGTTGAAATCACACTAACCACTCTCGGCACAAACTTTCACACAACACCAAACACCCAATTATTGAGTTGATATCACATCGACAACTCTCAACACTGCCTCCCACACAACATCAAACACCAAACTCTTTAGTGGAAATCACGCCAAAAACTCTCTCAACGTAGACTTCCACACAACACGAAAATCACCAATCACTTTATTTAGTGGAGAACTCACCAACAACTCTCATCACCACCTTTCATACAACACCAAACACAGAAATATATAGCTTTAATTACAGTAACACCTCCCAACAGCGTCTTCCACGCAACACGAAACACTCCAATAAAAATAAATATACCTATATATCAATAGGGGAAGGGTTATGCTGAGAAACTAAATAATATTATAGAAACCAACACATCTAAACTGTTCATATAGGGACAGTTATCACATTGGATGTTGGTACCATCTGAATATTGTTAACGTCGATAGAAATCGCAACAAGGCTGTATGTTACGTTCCTGCCTGTGATTATATCTACAATTATGAGTACAATTTTTTCAGAAGAGCATTCTGTTACTCCTGCAGAACAGTATTATTAACAGATCAACTTCAGCCATATTTGGGTTATTTCACCTGTATACACAACTGTCATAAACTAACAGAACATTCAGTTGTTGGATCAGAAATTTGGTTGGTGATACCATGAAACCAGATTACTGAACAGTTCTTATGATATTCCTCTGGCCATTTTTTTTTTATGTCTGCATACTGACTGACGAGAAATAACGGTGGTTACACCAGCGTTATCAATGCTGACACCTGCGATAGTTAGTAAAAATACCAGATGAATACGTTAACTGTTTTACCGCTAATAAAATGCATTAATGTTCAGAGCAAATACATATTGTATAAGAATTAGATGCTTACTAATAATTGTAATATTAATACTTGGCAACATTAGGGGAAAAAATGGTGGTTACAAGCGCCAACCTCTCTCATTGGCTAAGCCCCTGCTTTATGTACAGACATAGAAATGACAATGCCAGATTAAGGTTTTTGCTCACGTGTCGGGAAAAATTGTTGGGGTGCATTCCTGTCAGCCTATTTATTGTACCAAAAAATTATAATCTTTACTGGGGTGCAAAATATACCCATTACAAAAAGTTCGGAATATTGTGCAACATTTACATGGCTTGTTAACGTGATTTGCTATTTCCCATAAGAGTAAGAAAAATATATGGAGCGGACTGAATAGTGGTTACTCCCCTGGGGTGTACGATAAAAAAATATTGACATTTGCGCGGAGCTATTTTTAATTGTAGGCAATACACGTGATGATATTAATCTAAAAATCAAACTGTACCATAGAAATTGCAATAACTTGTCAATATCACGAATCTGCTAATTTTATAAACCATAATTATTTAAAATTAAGTCACTTGCAGAAATTAGGTAGTAAGTTTTGTAAAAATAATTTCATACGATGAGATAATCTGCATGATCACAAAAGAACGAAGCATATCTTTCTCAGTAATTCCGTTAAATTAAATTTAATTTGTCGTCGCAGTTTACCATTATACTTAACCTGCAACACTATTCACCATTACTATGCAGCCGCAACACTATTTATCATTACTCTGCACCCGCAACACTGCGATGAGTGGTTTTTGTTACTCCCAGGATTCTAGCTACAAGTACTTAGAGGACACATCGTATGGCTTCGTTCATTACACCGTATTATAAATATTTAAAGTTAACAGTTATTAGTTCCCAGAAAATCTTAATATTTACATGTTCCCGGGGATATGCAAAACATACAGAAAGCCGAAACAAAGAAGGGAATTAAAACACCTTGGCTTATCTCTGCTTTATCAGCAAGCGTCTTTTTCATGGCACAGCGTATTAAAGACACTGGCAAACTAAGGGCCTGTTCGACATTTTGGCAGCAAACTCTGGGTAAATAAATACCTCACAACAATCATTAAACACTACTTCACATCACAGCACTTCCATACACACATTCGCGACACAGGAACCCTTCACAATGCGCACCCTCAAAAGAACTGTAACCAGACAATATTTACCGGAATTACAACACAACGACGCAGTACAGCTACAACAAACTTCAACTCAGGTACATGAATACCTATTACCCAAAACTTTAACAAGAACGGATACAAATTATAACACTCTGGGGACACCCATAGCCAAACACTTTCACCCAACTTTTATTACCTCAGACTCAACCGTACACTCAGAGGATCAACCCCTGTTAATCCAAAACATGGCGGAGGCACAACCCTCTCATATAGTAAATAGTTCAGCAACCAGTTCCAGTAGAAAAATTTAATAGCAGCCCAGAGAAGAATATTTTTGAATTTCTAGATAATTTTGAAAAAGGTAGTGAAGTTAACGATTCGGACGACAATAAGAAAATTAAGAGAATGCAGTTTCACTTAACAAGGCCAGCTAAACTCACATATCCTAAACATTGGATCTACCACAGTTCCAAGACAACGAACTTGGCAACAGGTTGCTCAAAGACTGTCAAATATTTTTGCTGCCTGGGAAAATAAAAACAAATGTAAGGCATTGCTATATTCCAAAAAGACATGGACCACACTTACCTGCAGTCTTACATGTACAAAGAATTTTGCATTTGGTACAAAAGATCAAACCGAACAGGTCTGAGGAAGACATAAGGGAGATTTTGTGGGACTCACTTTTATCTTCAGTAGTAGACAAATTAGTTTGAATGGACAAGAACAGCTCCTTACTGGCAATGGAGGCCAATTTTAAACGAACAGTCGAAGGCTTGCAAAAATACAAGCAAAACATTTACAGCCACATACAACCCGACACAGCCGTTAAAAAGTACATAGAAGCATTAAAACAATAAATTAGCAAGTTTACTCTTAACAACGCAGAGAATACAACAGAGAAACATGTCCAGGGGAAAGAAACACACACACCACACAGTCAAAGCTATAAGGGTGAAAATAACACGCAGCATGTAGCCTCTCACCTAGATACTTCAAAGGAAACCTACAAAAAAAAACACGCACCAGACGTTAGAACCCACGGCAAAATACGGCTCAACCACACTGTCAGGTACACGAAATGTATTACATGTCATATCCGACATATTCAACACACATGCCCCCATGGACTAATATACCACCATTTCCATTTGAAAATATGTGTACACCTCACATGTATAATAATTTTAAACAGGTACCTTTCACACCCCACACCGCACAACATATTCCAGGCCAACTGAAAAAAAAACTTTTTTCACAGGGTGTAGATTCCTCCCTCCCATCCTATACCACACCGAAACCACAAGGGAGTACGAAGCCATCGTAGGCCCAAGTAACGTCCAGGAACTGCAACACTGATAGCACTGGTTTTTCTGTACTATAAATACAACATACTACACAGGCCGTTCCAAATTTATAAACGAGGCGACGAAAAAATATATCCAAAAACAGGGAAACATTTGGTAACCAAAAAAAGGCTCCAGAACACAGCCGGGCGAACATCAGATTTCACCCTCTTAAGAAGAACTGTGGAATTAAACAGAAAGACACAACATGTGAGACAGACAGGAAAATAAAGTACATGAATTTGGAAAAAATTGCGCACAGAACACATCGATCCCATACAAGAACAAAATCTGAAAAAGAAACTTTGCATAAACCTACCCCTCGAAGCAAAATCAAACCGCCTAGTCTACGAACATTTAACATAAAAAAGGAAATATTATTTGGTCCCAGAACACAATTTGAAGCTACTTGTGCACTATGCATGTATGAGGGACACCATGCAGCAAACTTAATACAATTTCCACACCAAAATTTAGAACGGCACACACACAGACATTGCACAAAGGTTCAAAACTTTTAAACAAACACGTGCAGTAAAACAGACCACAAACATTCAACAACAACNCATTGCACAAAGGTTCAAAACTTTTAAACAAACACGTGCAGTAAAACAGACCACAAACATTCAACAACAACAGGATAAAAAAGGAGTTTAAAAATGATCACACAAAAGTCGTTCAAAATAACGGGGATAAAACATTCACCTGGGGCAAATCAGAAAACCCTACGTCCA
Source organism: Clitarchus hookeri (assembly GCA_002778355.1). Lineage (NCBI taxonomy): Eukaryota > Metazoa > Arthropoda > Insecta > Phasmatodea > Phasmatidae > Clitarchus > Clitarchus hookeri. The sequence goes on from NQII01007476.1 coordinate 64,833, forward strand.
CAACAAGAGCAGTAACTTATAACACTTCGTGGGTTCACATCATGCCAATCACCTCTGAAATACTACCTTCGCCAAAAATCAGACTAAATTCAAAGTCACATAAATTCCCAGCGCTTCTAGACACAAAATGTAGCAAATCGTGTATTCCAAATAGATTTANCTAAATTCAAAGTCACATAAATTCCCAGCGCTTCTAGACACAAAATGTAGCAAATCGTGTATTCCAAATAGATTTACAAATCCACATGGCAATAAACCCATTTAGAAAGAGATTATACTTACAGCAGCTACTGAGGCATTGTCTTCTACACAATACTACACTACTATCACTTTCCAGATATCAGGTTATATATACACAATCGATATTCTTGTGATCGATAATTTACATAATTTACAGTAAGGTGTCATAACTGGGTGTACCTTCATCCGACGACATAAACTGATCCCAGGTTTACGTGCCAGGACAACTACCATGAGACACGAGCACGATAAATTATAGAGTAGATAATAACGACCAATAACAAAATAAATTTTTACTAAGCACTATTCAAAACTTGACAAATTTTGAACCAGAACAGGATTTACCTCTTAAACACATTAACCCAGTGTCCCCGGAATAGAAAAAAAGATTGCGCAAATTGTTACAGAACTATTCAGATAAATACAAAATTACAGAGTTAAAAGAAACAAATTCTTTGAAATGGGTGTACAACTAACGACAGACAAACCACTTCACTTAAGGTCATACAGAATATCTCCAAAACAAAGGGAGGCCATACGGAAACAAATACAAGATATGTTCGATGCAATAATAATTGAAAAATAACACAGTTATTATGCGGCTTCATGTTTAGGGATACAAAAAATATGACATTATTAAATATCTCACAGATAAGCACCGCATTAACGCCCATTTAAAACAGGAATATTACCCTCTCCCATGCACAGAGGACATTATAAACGTAATACAAAACCCAAAATACGTCACTAGTCTTGACATGTTTTGTGGATTCTATGCAATTCAAGTCAAGCATACAGATAAATACACTGAAGATCCAAAAAAAACTGGTATAGGCGTGCGTATGCAAATAACATAGTTATGGAACCAATCAGAGTAACGCAATGCGATCGGCAGCGCCTGTATAGGACAACAAGCGTCTGGAAAAGTTGCTAGATCTGTTACTGCTGCCACAATGGCAGGTTATCAAGATTTAAGTGAGTGTGAAGGTGGTGTTATAGTCAGCGCACGAGAGATTGGACATAGCATCTCCCTGGTAGCTATAAAATTTGGATTTTGGCGTACGACCATTTCACGTGTGTACCGTGAATATCTGGAATCTAATAAGACATCAAATGTTCGACATAGCTGAGGCCGGACAAAGATCGTGAACAAACGGGACAAACGACGACTGACGAGAATCATTAAACGTGACAGACGTGGAACTCTTTCTCAAATTGGGGCAGATTTAAATTCTGGGGCATCAACAAATGCCAGCATGCGAACTGTTCAACGGACCATCATTGATATGGGCTTTCGGATCCGAAGGCCCACTCGTGTACCGTTGTTGACTGCACGACACAANCATTGATATGGGCTTTCGGATCCGAAGGCCCACTCGTGTACCGTTGTTGACTGCACGACACAAAGATTTACGCCTTGCCTAGGCCCACCAAAACTGCCATTGGACTGCTGATGACTGGAAACACGTTGCCTAGTCTGACGAGTCTCGTTTCCAATTGTATCGGGTGGATCGACGTATACAGGTATGGAGACATCCTCATGAATCCATGGACCCTACATGTCAACAGGGGACTATTCAAGCTGGTGTAGGCTCTATCATGATATGGGGCGTGTGCAGTTGGCTTGAAATGGGACCCCTGATACATCTAGATACGACTCTGACAGGTGACAGATACGTAAGCATCCTGTCCGATCACCTGCACCCATTAATGTCCAATGTGCATTCCGACAGACGTGGACAATTCCCGCAGGACAATACGACACCCCTCACGTCGGTATTTTATACTGAGTGGCTCCAGGAACACTTTTCTGACATTAGACACTTCCATTAGCCACATAAATCACCAGACATGAACATTATTGAGCATATCTGGAATGCCTTGCAACGTGCTGTTCAGAAGAGATCTCCACCGCATCGCACTCCTATGGACTTGTGGACTGCCCTGCAGGATTCATGGTGTGAATTGCCTCCTGCATACCTTCAGACATTAGTCGAGTCCCTGCCACGTGTTATTGCGGCACTTTTGCGTGCTCGCGGGGGCCCTACACGATATTAGGCGGGTGTACCAGTTTTATTGACTCTTCAGCGTATAAATAAGTGTTTAAAATAGATCAGTCAGGACTCTGTCAATTTCGCAGGGTGCCGATGGGTCCTTTAAGTAGCCCCAGGTTTTTCCAAGAATTTGTTGATATATTAATTGGGGACCTCAGATGGCATTCGGTCATCTGTTACGGCGACGACAATTTTGTGTTAGGAAACACGTACGAGGAACACATAAAAAATTTGCAAACAGTTTTTGACAGGATAAGGGTATTCAAGGTTAAATTAAACCCACAAATGTGCCAATTTGCACTCTAGGAAATAAACTTACATCCCATTGCAACCAGACGCAGAAAAAAAATTAAGTTCTTTCAGAAATGCCACCTCCAGTTAATGTGTTACAGTTACTCACTCTCCTCGACCTTATCTCTTACTTGAGGAAATTTATTAAAAATGATTCTTAAATAGCTCAACCTCTCACTGACTTAGCAAAAAAGGAACTGAAAATTTTTCTGGGATATTGCGCAACAATCTGCGTTTTTGCAGCTAAAACGAGCCATCACTATATCACCTATTTAAGCACCATTTAAAGATAATAGACAAACCATCGTTGTTTGCGACGCATCAAAATCAGCAATAGGCGGAGCACTATTGCAACAGGACGAAGAGTGTATACGTCATGTTATTGCCTATGCATCGAAAACTTTAAGCCGNTAGGCGGAGCACTATTGCAACAGGACGAAGAGTGTATACGTCATGTTATTGCCTATGCATCGAAAACTTTAAGCCGAAATGAAAAATACCAGAGCGCCACAGAAAGGCAATTAGGAGCAATTAAATAGTTTTGTATCCAATTTCGACAATATTTGTTTGGCCGAAAGTTTATAGTGGAAACGGACCACGTTTTACACTTATATATTTCAACTCAATGGGGGAACATAAAATACGTATTCGAAAGTTTTCCACGGCACTTACCTATTTTCNACACTTATATATTTCAACTCAATGGGGGAACATAAAATACGTATTCGAAAGTTTTCCACGGCACTTACCTATTTTCTATTCGTAATCCGAATTGTTAACGGGAAAGCAAATACCATTGCTGACGCACTTTCTCGCTTACCACACACACACTTATATCTTCCTCATGCTATAGAGATAAATAAACATAAATACCCCAGTAATAATGTTACTCAGTCCACGAATAGCCTTTACGAATATATGGCATTAGTATTCTTTCGTGACCTACAAAAGGCTGATGAAATACGCGCTACTATCAGATAACATATCACTAACAAACGGAAAGAATATAGCCAATTAATTACAGATGCACCGGACAAAAACAAAAAACGACCGCCTCCACTCGTTCGCATACCGGAAGAATTTATTGTTCAGATCAATAGCGGATTATTTTCAAATCAACATTAAGGTGATATCCGTACACAACACCGAACCACAACTAATCACAGGTGATCAGCCAATAGATCATATAACGCTATTTTCTGAACACAAAGATAATCTTAAAATATACTACACCATCGTAACAAGCCCACTCAATGAACACAGAATAGAAGCGGATAACAGGTTATTTCTATTTCACTTACAATGTCCTCCTTCACACACTTCGTCGTTTCAGGGAGAGTATGGTACCGATCCACATATACAAAATATTAAACTAGCATTGGTTGACCCTTCTAAGGCCTGTCCAACAGATAGAAAAAAAGCCAGTAGATACGGTAATACAGCGAACGGGGACTTATATTACAAATTTCACAAGCCAGCAGGCGAAAAACTTCTCACAGTAATCACAAAATTTTATGTTCTCGAAATTATCGCTGCTCATCACGATGCCCTTCTTGGCAGACGACGCTTTGGGGTATTCAAATCAATCCAAAAGATAAAGTAAGCCTACTTTTGGGAAACTATGAACAAAGACATACAAGACTATGACCACACATGCAAAATTTGCCTGAAAATCAAACCAAACCACCTAATTTTCAACCACAAGGTCACCTCCAACCAATTGACGCGCCCCCTTTATTTACAATGTGAAGTTAAGGCGCAAAAGGACCGTTTCCTCAGATCCATTCTGGTAATACATTTATATTAGTTTTCACTGAGTTTGCCACTAAATACGTTGTAGCTAAAGCTGTCACGTCCATTGACGCCAAATCATGTGCAGAACTCATAAAAGCAGCTTTCGTACTTCCAAACAAAAGGCTTCAAACGACGGATTATTAACCTCAAACTAATGGCTAATGTAGATCTATGAACAGAATCTTAGGGCAACACCTTACTGCTTATGCAGCAGAATGCCCGCTTTAATTGGACAAATTCTTAGATTTAATTACCACCAACACTTCCTCAAAATATTCTCAATTTTATTTGGTACAGAGTGTATACGCAACGCTTCCAGCTCAAGTAGTGTTAAACAAACTTCACCTACGCACCCCCGACTAGCTACAAACTCCAGAGCCGGCTAGAAATGCTGCAAAAATAAATATAAACCGGGCGCGAAGATTGCAACAAAAACAATATATTAATAAACATAAGGCCACTACTTATCAATAGAATAATTTGGCGTGGATAAAGAAAAAACCCTGCCACAATGCTATCACTTATAATTGGGCGAGATCCTTCCGTATGCAGAAGGTATTAGGGCCAAATACAGTTCTGGTAGTATTTATATCTAAGGGGAAGGCTTTTAATGATGTTGTCAACACCAGTCGTTAGAAGACAGCGTTTTCAAGAACGACACCCACGTAGATAAAACACTAGCCCATTGGTACACATTATAATACATTCATGTTTACGCTAACACAAGTTGAGTGGTCACTTACTTGTGCATTATTTTTACCGGGTCCTTTGACAGGTTAAAGACGTTAAGACCGCTTCTATTCCTTCTATGATTACAATTAATCCTACCACTTAAACCATTATTCCGGAATCACACTGGCGTGTATTGGGTCGAAATAATATCCGGTATTATTTATGAGGAAAGCATACCATTGCTATATCAAATACCACTATAGCCACCACAAGTATACCACAGCGCTCAGGTATGTAAAACACAAAACTGTAAATTGGAAACCAAGCACCTCTGTGAAAACGCAAAGACCGTGGCGGAATTACAAAACACCCTGCTGTCGGAATTCNTAAATTGGAAACCAAGCACCTCTGTGAAAACGCAAAGACCGTGGCGGAATTACAAAACACCCTGCTGTCGGAATTCTTTAGCGAAGTTAACTTACCAACACGTTCGAAGAGAGGGCTGCAATTTATCGGGGATACCTTTGAGTGGCGTTACAACACCCTATCGCATAAATATTTAACTCGGTTAATAAATAATGACAAGTTGTTATTTTCCACACTTCAAAAACTTCAAGTTTCCGTGAGGTGGAACCACAACGTCACGCAATTAATAATTCACAATACAAAAAATGCGAAAACGCAAAAAAAAAAACATAGATTGAACATGNTTCAAGTTTCCGTGAGGTGGAACCACAACGTCACGCAATTAATAATTCACAATACAAAAAATGCGAAAACGCAAAAAAAAAAACATAGATTGAACATGTTAGCGGAGGCAATAAACAACGTTATTGTAGCTCTTCGTTCGGACACGAGAATGCAATCCGTTACGGAGATATTTGCGTTAACCCAACTACTTTCGATATCCATCCTTATGGAATTATTTAAATCACTGCTAAGAGAACAAAAAATGTTAACACATATCATGTATTGCAGAAATAACCATCTGCCGCTCACTCTAATTGAAAGAGAATGCCTTAGTAAAACAATTACAAGAGATTCAGTCAAACCTTTATCCAAAAGGGCCTGAAATTGACAAATCCTCCGCACGAAATGAATACATGTTTTCACTTGCCAATAGGGGGATTTTTTGCCTCTGACACCAGTCTGATAGTGAAAATTCAAATAACAATTGTTCGCCAGTCGGCAGATTGGAAACTATTTAAAAAATTTCCGATTGAATTTCAATGGCGACTGAGATCATGATACATTTACACAGAAGAAGCATTAGCAATATTCGACAATAATTCTCGGTAAATATACGAACTTCAGAAAAAAAAAAAAAAAAAAAAAAAGGATACGGGTTCACCATTCACCGTATTCCACAGATTTTACGACCGGCCAGAAAACTGGACTGCATCAAAGCGGCTATTCAGACAGAAGCTGTAAGCTCAGCCCAAGAAGATAACACGTTTGAGTGTGTCATGGATTCCTAACTGAAAGTAATTTAATACCTTCTTCACTAAAATTTTATTTGTAACGCGCCACCTGCGCTAGATGACAGTTGTGCCAACACAACCGAATCTGCGCTAGTCCAACATGAAAAAATTGGAGCCATCGAATTAAGTTTACCTTGCGGATGTGAACTAAGGGCAGGTAACTCACTTATAATCAGAGCGACTAATGTTTTTGATACGCGGGCACCGGAAATTACAACTGTACACGTAGGAATGCCCGTGAATTGGCTCGATGACATCAACTTTCAGTCCGATCAACTGAGCTTACAACAGAGAATCATGGTTACCAACGNCCCGTGAATTGGCTCGATGACATCAACTTTCAGTCCGATCAACTGAGCTTACAACAGAGAATCATGGTTACCAACGTCACAAAGCTCCAACGCACCAACCGGCACACTAGTGCCAACCTTTTCGACGCCGTCATTCCCTGACGAAGATAACATACTACCGACGAACTTCGAGAAAACCCAGTATCTTTTCCGTTACATCTCATGAGAATTTTTGTTACATTACGGTATCACTGTTTGCAATTTTGACAATGTTGATAATTCTCATCTACGCGCATCTCGTACATTTGGTTGCTTTCCTACGTCATATAAACGCGAGGTCGTAGCCAATCACTCTAGCGCGAACTCCACTCCACCGAATGCTCTTTCTCCGCACAGCCCTTTTCCATCAGGTTGAAGCGCCACGCCACAGCTGCTGCAGCCCTCCAGAGACATCTCTACACAACACCACTGGTGGTTTCGTCAACATGGAGTAAGTACTCCACATACTCCGTGACATCACTAATCGTTACGATTAAAATTCCCCACAATATTGCGACGATCCTGCGCTGCTCTGGGAATTGCCCGACTTACCCGTGGCACAACGCGTTTCTTGCTGCCCGCTCCGATTCGACGGCCTCTCAGCGGAGGCGTTTCTCCATCCCCCTCCAACCCTTCTGGCAGGAGTGTATCTGCAAACGGACGCGGTACAGCTCACGCAGCAAGCACCTGCCTCGGCAAACAGTCGCACACACAGCCGCGATGCACGCTTCCTACAGTTCTCCAGCAATGCGTGTATAACAAGTCATTACGATCACTTGATATGCACCGCAATTCGGCGCTGACGTGGGTACTAACATATTTGTGCCTCTTAACAACCTTATATCATTTTTGTCAGCAAACATAGTGTACTGCAGTACAACTTGATTGAAATCTCACCACATTCATTTCCACCCCATCCCTGCAACCCTGAGAAATTAAACACATGCCGGCACATATATTGCACTGTGAATTTTAAAAAAACATACAGTTCTATATATCTGTGTATCTTCTCTGCGCAACTCCGGAGTTCAATAGGATGCATCCGCCCACACTATGTAAAAATACAGTATGTCATTGTTAATTCTGTTACATTGCTCTAAGTGTACGACATAATTAAAGGTAGCCATCGTCTTTACGAACAATGATCAAGATTATATATGTCTTCTCACAAAAAAAAACTGTGACTGAACTTCAAGGATGATCTATTACAGGGATACAGCTCTAAATACAAATATAGTCACTTGTACAAATACAGCCCGATCATTCCCTTTAGTAGGTTGGGAAACGGTTAAATAGTAGTGTCTACAAACTGGTTAATAAAACTACAAGTTTAAATTACATATTACGTTAGTAAACTGTTCATAGTAAGTAAATAGTTAGAGTAAGTACGTTTTCATCATATTGGTAAACAGTTGTATACTGTTTATTACAACTCCACGTTTATGTTAGCCATTACACATTTGCTTCAGGGGGCTACATAAATTTAAAAATCAATGCACTCTGTCATAAGAACGCTATTGTGTGCACAATGCTTTATTGAAAAAATTTTCACTACATTTACACACACCCAATCTATTGTATCTACATCCGTTAACCCCAGGAGTCCTTTANTATTGAAAAAATTTTCACTACATTTACACACACCCAATCTATTGTATCTACATCCGTTAACCCCAGGAGTCCTTTATCTTCTTGCTCCATTAACATTCAATCTGTGATCTCTAGCCCCACCCACCCCTACACTCTACACACTACTAAGGATATCCCAACACCAGACATGCAGTGCGCCCAGGAGAAAGGATGTCAGTGGTTTCCTACTAAGGATATTGGGTCAGCACTGCGAAAGCATATCTATCGGCAAAAACCTGCAAGTTGGGTCGTATTAATTAGGTCTGGTTAACAGCGACGGATCGCCATGGGCTGACAATCATAACTCCTCCCATGCCTAGCTATCTGCGAATAGGAATCAGTTGTAACATACTAACAGGAGAGGGGCGAGTATAGTGGTCTGGGGATCCGGACCAGGAGAGAGGGTCTTCGTGGTGCGTCAGCGACGCGAGTCGGAAACAAGACGGCATTGCTCTGGTCTCCGGCTCTTCAGGGCTGAGTTGTTGAGGAGAAAAAGAGAAATTCCTACCATGTCTTCACCTAACCTGTTCCCGAGGACTTAAAAAAGTTTTACTTAGCATTTTAAAAAAAATGGTAGCCTAATAATTATTTTAAGTAACCTTTTGCTCCTTTCTTTCTTTAAGTTGGGGTGTATCCTTAAGTGTCATCCACAACAGTTCGTATACAAAACATCTGTTGCTTAGTTTGGAGCTGAGTCGCTTCGAAATAATAACTTTTGGCTTCTGTGATTAATAATCCGTGACGGGGACTGCGCCAGTGTGAAGCCAAATGAGGCGATTTTTTAGAGCGAGACAGCGGAGTTTCGAAAGTTCCTGATTATTAATTTCGTTGGATAAAGGCGAGCGCAGATTAAATTAATCTTAAACGCACTTCGGCAGCAGGCATATTTTACCATAACACAAACGAGATGTTTGAAAAGTTTGTAAGTAGTATGGTTTGATGATAGTTGTTTAATTTTCTAGGAAATTCTCCTTAGTTATGGTCCTTCTTATAGTCGACCTACTTGGAACAGTTGGTTACAAGCCGGCTTACAGAGAGAGAGGGGTTCAGAGTTCGAGTCTCACTAATAAATCACCACGTCTGGGAAACTGTCCAGTTCATAAGAAAGAGTCGACTTTATCAATTAAGATGTAGGTAGGTAGAGCTTGACATCTCGTCGACGTCGAGGTCATCAGTGAAGGAGCAAAATACTCACCGAAGCGAGAGTGGGGAAGGAATTGACCATCACCTTTAGTGAGGAACTATCCCAGCAATCGCTTGGAGTGGTTTAAGGCAAGTTTGGAAAGCCTGAATCAGGATGGCCGGAAATGGCAGTTTCTCAGGGATGCGAGTCCGAAATTTAACCATTGCACGACCTCACTCGGTAATATCAAAATATAAAAGAAATCTTGTAAGAAACCAAATTATCCAGGATCACTGAAGCAGTGGCNATCAAAATATAAAAGAAATCTTGTAAGAAACCAAATTATCCAGGATCACTGAAGCAGTGGCGAATTAGCTGAAGTAGTAATGGTTTGAGCTCAACCTTCAGTACAGTTAATAATATTCTGAGTATGGACTATTATACCAGCTGATTCAGAGCCCACTAAAATAAATTATTTATTTTGTTCAGTTGCTCTATNTTCTGAGTATGGACTATTATACCAGCTGATTCAGAGCCCACTAAAATAAATTATTTATTTTGTTCAGTTGCTCTATGTTTAACAGTGTTTAGTAATAGCTAATATATGACAATATTTTTTTACTAGTCCGACTTATGGGCAGGCGTTGTCGGAATACCCACATTCCCTGTTAAAATTCCAATTTTTTCTTTCCCCAGCCTCAAAAAGCAGTAATTCGATGGNTTGTCGGAATACCCACATTCCCTGTTAAAATTCCAATTTTTTCTTTCCCCAGCCTCAAAAAGCAGTAATTCGATGCGATTTCAGATCGCAGGTTAATCGTAGTGTATTTGCCCATAATCGTATTATTTAAAGGTTGCATGTTGCTTAACTATTAATTGTTTTCCTAATTGTGTGGAATTTTCCGTCTCACGCAACATCACTCGTTTCCAAGAGCGAAGGGCGGCGATGGTAAGTTGATATGCCTAAGAAATTTTTGTACATAATATGCTTTTAAATTTTGGTAACACGTAAAATATAAACCGGAATTATTTGGAGTCGAGGCGGCATCGCCGCATATAAACCAGTTTTCCAACACGATGATCCTGGTTCGATTCACACTGTGTGACACCTTAACTTTCCCATGTGCAGAAATATGGCAGACGGTCGCGCTGGTTGGTGGGATTTCTCTATATACTTCCGTTTCCCCAACTTTGCATTCCTTGAACGTTCCATCTAAATGTCTCATCCCGTGCCTTTGTACATGGATAACGGGTGCTTACATGTCCCTTCATCAAATTCCGTCATCTCTTGAGTAGGTTGCAATCCCCGCATGGATTTTTTTTAACTGCTGAAGTGCACCGAGGAAAATATTACCCTTTATATATAAAATAAATTTACTTGAATACAACAAAATTGTTTACACTGATATACATTTCGTTTATTCAACTAATCTTCTCTTGCTCCAAACATTTGCACATTCCCCTTTGAAATTATTTAATAATTTAAGATCAATTTTTTGAAATGAAAACTTATTTGGATTTTCAAAAATACCTTTATGCATTTAGTAAAAGCAGATATTTTACAAGTACTTTCAATAATGTGTCTGGTTGCCGTAAACACGATATATTTTGAAGGTAGATTCGAATGCATGTTTTGTTTGGAGAGAAGGAGCAGTTGGTTAGCTTGAACGGTCTGATATGCTAATTATTAGAGAATCTGTGGCGAGAACAAAATCACTTTGGTCAAGAAATAGCATCTATTTGATGGGCTGTAGGCTTATAGGGTCTTGTAATTACCTTCGTTCGAATTTAAAGATCGAGTGTTTGATGACAATTTGTGTGGCAATCAGGATAATAGCAATGTTTGTTATTGTATTTTTTTATGCTTAAATATGGCAAATAATAGTACTGCAAAGCTTGAAAGTAATCAACGTCAATGCCATACAGGTTACAATATAGTAGTTAATGCTAAATAAAAGTTGACCGAGGATCCTGAAGCGTAACGTTTGCGGGTAGAAGTTTCAGGTTTAAGCAACAAAATTTTTATTTTCGCCTATACAGTTAGTTTGATTGCGCCAAATAAATTATACAAGTTGAGTATATAATAATACCCCAACTTTGAAGGTATATAATATCAAAACCAAACAACCCACAACCTTAATTGACCAATGATATGAACTGTAGAACTGTGAAGNCTGGTGGTTTCGTCAACATGGAGTAAGTACTCCACATACTCCGTGACATCACTAATCGTTACGATTAAAATTCCCCACAATATTGCGACGATCCTGCGCTGCTCTGGGAATTGCCCGACTTACCCGTGGCACAACGCGTTTCTTGCTGCCCGCTCCGATTCGACGGCCTCTCAGCGGAGGCGTTTCTCCATCCCCCTCCAACCCTTCTGGCAGGAGTGTATCTGCAAACGGACGCGGTACAGCTCACGCAGCAAGCACCTGCCTCGGCAAACAGTCGCACACACAGCCGCGATGCACGCTTCCTACAGTTCTCCAGCAATGCGTGTATAACAAGTCATTACGATCACTTGATATGCACCGCAATTCGGCGCTGACGTGGGTACTAACATATTTGTGCCTCTTAACAACCTTATATCATTTTTGTCAGCAAACATAGTGTACTGCAGTACAACTTGATTGAAATCTCACCACATTCATTTCCACCCCATCCCTGCAACCCTGAGAAATTAAACACATGCCGGCACATATATTGCACTGTGAATTTTAAAAAACNTTTCCACCCCATCCCTGCAACCCTGAGAAATTAAACACATGCCGGCACATATATTGCACTGTGAATTTTAAAAAACATACAGTTCTATATATCTGTGTATCTTCTCTGCGCAACTCCGGAGTTCAATAGGATGCATCCGCCCACACTGTGTAAAAATACAGTATGTCATTGTTAATTATGTTACATTGCTCTAAGTGTACGACATAATTAAAGGTAGCCATCGTCTTTACGAACAATGATCAAGATTATATATGTCTTCTCACAAAAAAAAACTGTGACTGAACTTCAAGGATGATCTATTACAGGGATACAGCTCTAAATACAAATATAGTCACTTGTACAAATACAGCCCGATCATTCCCTTTAGTAGGTTGGGAAACGGTTAAATAGTAGTGTCTACAAACTGGTTAATAAAACTACAAGTTTAAATTACATATTACGTTAGTAAACTGTTCATAGTAAGTAAATAGTTAGAGTAAGTACGTTTTCATCATATTGGTAAACAGTTGTATACTGTTTATTACAACTCCACGTTTATGTTAGCCATTACACATTTGCTTCAGGGGGCTACATAAATTTAAAAATCAATGCACTCTGTCATAAGAACGCTATTGTGTCCACAATGCTTTATTGAAAAAATTTTCACAAAATTTACACACACCCAATCTATTGTATCTACATCCGTTAACCCCAGGAGTCCTTTCTCTTCTTGCTCCATTAACATTCAATCTGTGATCTCTAGCCCCACCCACCCCTACACTCTACACACTACTAAGGAGATCCCAACACCAGACATGCAGTGCGCTCAGGAGAAAGGATGTCAGTGGTTTCCTACTAAGGATATTGGGTCAGCACTGCGAAAGCATATCCATCGGCAAAAACCTGCAAGTTGGGTCGTATTAATTAGGTCTGGTTGACAGCGACGGATCGCCATGGGCTGACAATCATAACTCCTCCCATGCCTAGCTATCTGCGAATAGGAATCAGTTGTAACATACTAACAGGAGAGGGGCGAGTATAGTGGTCTGGGGATCCGGACCAGTAGAGAGAGTCTTCGTGGTGCGTCAGCGACGCCAGTCGGAAACAAGACGGCATTGCTCTGGTCTCCGGCTCTTCAGGGCTGAGTTGTTGAGGAGAAAAAGAGCAATTCCTACCATGTCTTCACCTAACCTGTTCACGAGGACTTAAAAAAGTTTTACTTAGCATTTTAAAAATATCGGTAGCCCTAATAATTATTTTAAGTAACCTTTTGCTCCTTTCTTTCTTTAAGTTGGGGTGTATCCTTAAGTGTCATCCACAACAGTTCGTATACAAAACATCTGTTGCTTAGTTTGGAGCTGAGTCCCTTCGGAATAATAACTTTTGGCTTCTGTGATTAATAATCCATGACGGGGACTGCGCCAGTGTGAAGCCAAATGAGGTGATTTTTTAGAGCGAGACAGCGGAGTTTCGAAAGTTCCTGATTATTAATTTCGTTGGATAAAGGCGAGCGCAGATTAAATTAATCTTAAACGCACTTCGGCAGCAGGCATATTTTACCATAACACAAACGAGATGTTTCAAAAGTTTGTAAGTAGTATGGTTTGATGATAGTTGTTTAATTTTCTAGGAACTTCTCCTTAGTTATGGTCCTTCTTATAGTCGACCTACTTGGAACAGTTGGTTACAAGCCGGCTTACAGAGAGAGAGGGGTTCAGAGTTCGAGTCTCACTAATAAATCACCACGTCTGGGAAACTGTCCAGTTCATAAGAAAGAGTCGACTTTATCATTTAAGATGTAGGTAGGTAGAGCTTGACATCTCGTCGACGTCGAGGTCATCAGTGAAGGAGCAAAATACTCACCGAAGCGAGAGTGGGGAAGGAATCGACCATCACCTTTAGTGAGGAACTATCCCAGCAATCGCTTGGAGTGGTTTAAGGCAAGTTTGGAAAGCCTGAATCAGGATGGCCGGAAATGGCAGTTTCTCAGAAATGCGAGTCCGAAATTTAACCATTGCACCACCTCACTCGGTAATATCAAAATATAAAAGAAATCTTGTAAGAAACCAAATTATCCAGGATCACTGAAGCAGTGGCNATCAAAATATAAAAGAAATCTTGTAAGAAACCAAATTATCCAGGATCACTGAAGCAGTGGCGAATTAGCTGAAGTGGTAATGGTTTGAGCTCAACCTTCAGTACAGTTAATAATTTTCTGAGTATGGACTATTATACCAGCTGATTCAGAGCCCACTAAAATAAATTATTTATTTTGTTCAGTTGCTCTATGTTTAACAGTGTTTAGTAATAGCTAATATATGACAATATTTTTTTACTAGTCCGACTTATGGGCAGGCGTTGTCGGAATACCCACATTCCCTGTTAAAATTCCAATTTTTTCTTTCCCCAGCCTCAAAAAGCAGTAATTCGATGGGATTTCAGATCGCAGGTTTATCGTAGTGTATTTGCCCATAATCGTATTATTTAAAGGTTGCATGTTGCTTCACTATTAATTGTTTTCCTAATTGTGTGGAATTTTCCGTCTCACGCAACATCACTCGTTTCCAAGAGCGAAGGGCGGCGATGGTAAGTTGATATGCCTAAGAAATGTTGTACATAATATGCTTTTAAATTTTGGTAACACGTAAAATATAAACCGGAATTATTTGGAGGCGAGGCGGCATCGCCGCATATAAACCAGTTTTCCAACACGATGATCCTGGTTCGATTCACACTGTGTGACACCTTAACTTTCCCATGTGCAGAAATATGGCAGACGGTCGCGCTGGTTGGTGGGATTTCTCTATATACTTCCGTTTCCCCAACTTTGCATTCCTTGAACGTTCCATCTAAATGTCTCATCCCGTGCCTTTGTACATGGATAACGGGTGCTTACATGTCCCTTCATCAAATTCCGTCATCTCTTGAGTAGGTTGCAATCCCCGCATGGATTTTTTTTAACTGCTGAAGTGCACCGAGGAAACTATTACCCTTTATATATAAAATAAATTTACTTGAATACAACAAAATTGTTTACACTGATATACATTTCGTTTATTCAACTAATCTTCTCTTGCTCCAAACATCTGCACATTCCCCTTTGAAATTATTTAATAATTTAAGATCAATTTGTTGAAATGAAAACTTATTTGGATTTTCAAAAATATCTTTATGCATTTAGTAAAAGCAGATATTTTACAAGTACTTTCAATAATGTGTCTGGTTGCCGTAAACACGATATATTTTGAAGGTAGATTCGAATGCATGTTTTGTTTGGAGAGAAGAAGCAGTTGGTTAGCTTGAACAGTCTGATATGCTAATTATTAGAGAATCTGTGGCGAGAACAAAATCAGTTTGGTCAAGAAATAGCATCTATTTGATGGGCTGTAGGCTTATAGGGTCTTGTAATTACCTTCGTTCGAATTTAAAGATCGAGTGTTTGATGACAATTTGTGTGGCAATCAGGATAATAGCAATGTTTGTTATTGTATTTTTTGATGCTTAAATATGGCAAATAATAGTACTGCAAAGCTTGAAAGTAATCAACGTCAATGCCATACAGCTTACAATATAGTAGTTAATGCTAAATAAAAGTTTACCGAGGATCCTGAAGCGTAACGTTTGCGGGTAGAAGTTTCAGGTTTTAGCAACAACATTTTTATTTTCGCCTATACAGTTAGTTTGATTGCGCCAAATAAATTATACAGGTTGAGTATATAATAATACCCCAACCTTGAAGGTATATAATATCAAAACCAAACAACCCACAACCTTAATTGACCAATAATATGAACTGTGGAACTGTGAAGTTTGTTTACCATTTTTTCAATTATGTCCAATATGAACACCGCGAGCGGCCCAAACGACATCTACGCGATAATCAAACTGATTCCACGCTCTTGTCAGCATGTCCGGTGTTACGATATGGATGGCGTCCGTAATTCTCGTTTCGAGGTCGTCAAAGTAAGCCGGTAATGGTGGACGAAACACTTGATCCATTATGTACCCACATAGAAAAAAAATCGCACTGGGTAATATCCGGGCTTTTTGGGAGCCAGTGATGAAGAGCCTGGTCACCAGCTGCTCCTCGACAAATCTAACGTTGCAGCAACGTCTCGTTCAGGAATGTACGAACAGCTAGGTGCCAATGGGGTGGGCACCATCCTGCTGGAAAATTAAGTCACCCACCGCCTCTTCGAACTGAGGAAACAACCACTATGCTACCCCCTCATCACCCCAAACCAAGAGTTACGAACGCCATCGAACCCGTAACACCGGACATGTTGACAAGAGCGTGGAACGAGTTTTATTATCTCGTAGATGTCGTTCGGGCCGCTCAAGGTAGTCACATTGGACATTTATGTATGTATGTATGCATGGTAAACAAACATCATCGTTCCACGGTTCATTTGATTGGTTAATCGAGGTTCTAGGTTGTTTGGTTTTGATATTATAGACCTTCAAAGGTGCAGTATTCTTTTATACTCAACCTGTATTCTATTAAACAAAATCTTTTTCGCTTTGTGACCTCACACCCTTTTCCCTCGCCAAAATTTGAGGCTTTCAGAAGCGGCCAGGACGGGAAACGCCTGGTAAATATCGTGTTAAATGTCCAATGTAACGCCACATATTGTTTTTACAGCAGGTAACATTGGTGTTATGATACTGCGAGCTGAGTCAAGGCAAGTTTTCATTCCCGCCACCCACGTATGATAGTCTCTGGTGATACAAGTAAAAAAAAAACAAATACAACGTTTAGCATTTAACTCAAGGAAGGTAAAACTTTTTTTGTACTAGACGTTAGCAGCAGGAAAACTTTAAAATTCCATATTTGATTGGAACCTGTCACAATGACTAGAGAGATCGTAAAATCATTACGTTGTTTCCTTTTAGCTATTTTTATCTTAATCACCAAACAAAATAAAGGCTAATGAGGTAACTTTCCTGCCTGTGTGTGCGTATGTGTATGGATGTGTGTGTTTTTGTGTGTGCCTGAGCGTGTGTGTCCCCTCTTTCAATTTTTTAACGCGTGGACTGAATTTCACCTTACTTGGTACACATATAGCACTTGGAAATACAGCTTTACTTGTATACTTTGCGACAACGCCAGATACTTACTTTCAAAATGGCAGCCATTAAAATTTTTGGAGCGACAGGTCACATCTCGGGANCAAGTTTTCATTCCCGCCACCCACGTATGATAGTCTCTGGTGATACAAGTAAAAAAAAAAAACAAATACAACGTTTAGCATTTAACTCAAGGAAGGTAAAACTTTTTTTGTACTAGACCTTAGCAGCAGGAAAATTTTCAAATTCCATATTTGATTGGAACCTGTCACAATGACTAGAGAGATCGTACAACCATTACGTTGTTTCCTTTTAGCTATTTTTATCTTAATCACCAAACAAAATAAAGGCTAATGAGGTAACTTTCCTGCCTGTGTGTGCGTATGTGTATGGATGTGTGTGTTTTTGTGTGTCTCAGCGTGTGTGTGTCCCCTCTTTCAATTTTTTAACGCGTGGACCGAATTTCACCTTACTTGGTACACATATAGCACTTGGAAATACAACTTTACTTGTATAGTTTGCGACAACGCCAGATACTTACTTTCAAAATGGCAGCCATTAAAATTTTTGGAGCGACAGGTCACATCTCGGGANTTTGCGACAACGCCAGATACTTACTTTCAAAATGGCAGCCATTAAAATTTTTGGAGCGACAGGTCACATCTCGGGAACAATTCAAACGATTTAAACCAAACTTGTTTGCTACCATAGCATCGTGTATGCATTAAATTTTGAGATGGATAGTGCTGTAGGCCTGCCATTTTGGAAATTAACACCAAATGAATGAATATAGATTTTTCGCTATATCTCTAAAACTATTAAACCAATTCTAACCCAATCAGGATGGTTCATAATACTATGATAGGCCAAGTTAACGTAAGTGATTGAACATGTTAAAATACTTGCTTTCAAAAAGCGGGTATACAATTTTTTTAGGTATATTTGGTGTATCTGTCATACCACTTGAACAATTTCAACCATTTTTGTATACTGAAAGTATCTTTTAGAAGCATCATATATACCAACACTTAGGTTGGCCATTTTGGAATATAGCGTCATACGAAAAAATTTAGTTATGTCACATCTCGGTAAAAAAATATAACGATTCCTAACAAATTTGGAAAACAAGTAATACTGTTGCAGATAATTTTTAATGATATGCTTTAAGCATGCCATACTCTTATTTATCAAAATGGCTGCCCCATTGCAATTTAAGCATAAGATGCTATATCGGCGAAATTATATAAACTATTCCACCATTACTTAGTATTTTGGATGTATACATTACAACTATCTACTGTATATACACGGAGCATCTTTTTTCTTCCATTTTTTGAGATCGTGACATGCTAATAAATAAAGCTCTGTGTCATTCGTCGGGAAACAATTAACAGATTCCTACAAAATTTGGCCAGCAAAGAGTACTGCAGTAGGTGGTGTAGAATGGTATGTTTCAAGTAAGTCCGGGAACTGTTTTTCAAAACGGTGGCTACATAAATATTTNCAGTAGGTGGTGTAGAATGGTATGTTTCAAGTAAGTCCGGGAACTGTTTTTCAAAACGGTGGCTACATAAATATTTCAGCTCACTATATTTTATCAAAGAAACAAATTTCAACTTAAGTTTGTTTGCTGCAATGCCTATTACAACCACCAAATATGTATATGGAGAGCCTCATTTCTCTGCTACTTTGTATGATAGCCCCACCAATAAAAATAAAGTTTTTATCTCATGTCTCGAGAAACATTCAACCCATTCTTACAAAATATGGCGAATTTGTTGTAATGTGGTAGACCCTATTAATATATGTATTTTTAAGTTATGACACACTTTATTTTAGAATGAGGGTCATATAAACATTTTAGTTATGTGTGCTACATCTACGAATTTATGAAATCTATTTCAACTTAACTTAGTACATATATTGGAAGTATTCAATCGTTGAAATTGCTAGTACATTACTTTTCTGTTGTGCATTTATGAAGAAGGCCATATGAAATTTATGAAGGTTTTATGCCATATCTCGAGGGCCAATGAACCGAATCTCACCAAATGTTACAGTGGAACATTTCAACCAATTTCTAACAAATATTGCACACCATTAATGCTACAGAAGTCCATGTAAACTTTAATGATTTAAATGGGATAGATAAAGATGTTCAAATGGCGGCGTCATTAATAATTTAATCAAGTTTGTCACATAATAAACAATTCAACCAAATTCAAACAAATTTTGTATATTGACATTATACATTAGAACCTTCGTATATAAAACCTCTTTTTTTTAAATTTTATATGGTTGCATTAAATAAAAATATATGATTTTTATGGCTTACCTTAAGGACCGATTTCCACCAAATTCTTCACACAAGTAGCGCAACGGTAGGCCATGAAAACACACATGCTTTAAGGGGTTCAGTCACGTATTTTCAAATATTTTAGGTTAGTGTACCATATCATTCGAAACATTAGACTGATTAAATCCGAAAATGATGCTCCGAATCTGACCTCCATAATGCAGTGCATTGTACGCTAGTTCATTGTACGATGATTTCTGGGTTCAAGTCCCAGACTAGGCACGTGTGTATTTGTAACTGTCTTACTAATGTTGCGAACGTTTTTTGCTTAATTTCTAATGTTATTGCTTTCAAACAAAAGTCAAGTCCTTCTTACCAACTCAGCTGTTAAGATCCTATTTAAAATTGAATTGTACCCATGTTTAGGAAAGTTGGCTTATTAGTTTTATCAGTAACGTCTTGTTTCAGTGCATATTTACTTCAGCTAACATGGCAAAGTTGATATTTTGTTATGGGCTACAAGAAAAGTTCTTATTGTCCAGTAGACCAATATGGTAATAAACTTTAAATATAATAAAAAAATTTTTTTACTTTAATTGATGTGAAAAAACGGCTCTTACAATTCTAATTTTATAATTAAGGAAGGAAAAAAAATCCTGTGTGTTACGAAAATGCTATCGTTACAAGTCTGAAATAGATTTTTCAGAAATAAATACATGTTTTATTTACATGCTTTTTCGTGACTGGATGAAAACACGATAATCGGAGGGTGCAAATCTCGTCCATCTGTTGTGCTGCAAACAGAACTTTGTAGTTGTCCTACAGTCTCGAAGAACCTTAATCCGGGCT
>NQII01007477.1:0-33876 GCA_002778355.1 Clitarchus hookeri
TTTGACTACGCTTGTTCCTTCATGATTTCCGCACTCTATAAAAATCAATGTATTTACTTATGCTTAATTTTTTTTTGGTTTAAAAAAAATTGCGGTGTGGCCATGTCGTAGGCACGGCCGTCGGTTGTACGTGAATACACTGTAAAAAAAATTCTGGATAACTTCCTAAACTGTAATGGAAGTGTTTAACCTATGCATTGCACAGAAATAATACCACGTTTCAGACTACAAATATGGGAATGTTTAGTGCCACTACTATTCAAAGTTAAGAACATTNCACAGAAATAATACCACGTTTCAGACTACAAATATGGGAATGTTTAGTGCCACTACTATTCAAAGTTAAGAACATTCCTACGGATTTGACTTTTTCCTAAGCAAATTTAGCAACGCTACCGTGGATGTATGAGAAAAAATTTTACCACTCGCGCTTTCTTAATACACGTATACATTAGTGTGGTAAATTTTCGAATGATTTCTTAGAGTGTAGGCACTTACCGGGGAAATTTTCGTCCACGGCCAAAATTGGCACCAGTCGCCGTGGGCCCCCACCCACTCCTCGCGAATGCGCGGCGCCAACTCAATGCCATACTCCCGTATAAATCGTATACCCAATCGAACGAGACCACATTATTTCGAATCGTGTCATTAGTAGAGACCTGAAAAATTCGCGTTTTCGTTTCGGGACAAGCTAGAATTCAAAACCCCGTACGTTTGTATTGCTACTGCTATTGGTCTACCCGTTAAATTACACCTCCTGGACAACTGTGAGCCTATAATAAATACACAGTAAAATGCAGACCGAATCACCGTCTCCCGCTAATACAACAATGCAACCAATGAACAGTGAAATCTGCATGATTTTGCATACGAAAATTGAGCATAGCCTACAGGTCATTGAACTCGCGAATTTTCCAGGTCTCTAGTCATTAGTCAAGCAGTTACAGTGTTGGAATGGATCGCCCTTCGAACGGCACATCGCTGTTTCCGACCTGGCACCCCCTGTGTACCACGGACAGCATATAAAATAAGGGAACACGTACGTTTGAAAGGAAATTTGTGTAGATTCAGCGATCTAGCGGCTAGACACCCCAGTCTCCCGTATTCCCGAGAGTTATAGTTATTTTCTCTTGGCTGCTGCTTCAATGAGACGCATAATTATAGTTCAGATCAGTTATCACGCGATTCGGCCCGTATTTGTTTCCCGGCTTGTCAGTCACTCGGAGTAGCTCAGAGCACGTCTAACAAAAATTAAAAAAAAAAAGACCTGAAAAATGTGTGAATTCTTATGGGGAAAGCCTAGACTTAAAACCTTCGTCCGTTTGTATTTCCTTTCCTAGTTGGACAGCAAATTGTCTCACACGACCTAAAATATTCTGTGGCACTAATAAACAAGCAAAAAAAATATAAAAAGGAGGAGCCAATTAGTAACCCGGTTTGACTTGAACTGGGATTTTATTATGGCAGGTGCTGAAGAAGAAATCACAATGGCAACGGTTGCGTATCCTAATCTCCAGATCTTTGGACACACTGATTTTTTTCCGGTGTCATTTAATAAATGGACACATGCGTTTGAAGTCTGTCATGTTCTCATTTGAATTAGTAAGATTTTCAAATCCCTAATCATAATGCTTTAAAAAAAAAATCAAACATATTTGTGTTTCTTCCGTTTAAATCTGTACAGCTACTAGTTATGCGAAACTTGATTTGCGAGTTACGTGATACTAAGAGTGTTGAGTTGCAAGTTACGCTTACCATTCCGCTTTCCTGTTTACTTGTAAAGTTCTAAGTACACGACGTTGTACGACAAAATTTACAAGTACCTTTTTACCTTTCGCATTACTGGTTTACGTGTTGCGTATCCATAAATGTGTGCTTTGTGGTTCTTGAGAATAATCTGAATGTGTAAGTTATAGCGCTCTTACCTGCAGGTAGTGCTTCAACTTGATTAGATCTGTATAAAAGCGAAGGCCTTTTTTTTTATCTGCGTTGCCAGACACACATCGGCGTCTCCAATAAATCACGCAACACTAGAAGTTGATTAGTTGACGGATGAAGTATGAGCCAAACTATCACTAACGGCAGGTCAAAACGATTCAAAAGAGTCGGTCACGTTTATAATAAGCCGCGTTGTTAGACGGATCGGCGATAAATTTTCCTAATCAGTTATCATTCACACGATTTTTTTTTTATTTTCCCTTGCTTCAGTCGGTGCGTGCTTATTATTTTTCACTGCCGGTTCGTTCGTTAATTTATGCACGAATCGTCCCGGGGTTGGCGCAACTCGTTCTCTCCCGGCGGCGCGTGTGGGAGTTTGAAATACATCGCCGTCCGAGGCAGCGATACATCACTCCGGCTCTCCGGCAAGACGCGAATAGCTCATTATCTCTTCGCGGCGCGGCCATTATAAATTCCGGATTATCTACTGCCACTTGTCAAACGGCTTCTCCGCATGCGAGAGTCTGCAGGCCTCATCTGAGGGGTTTTTGTGTTTGGTAGGCTACGGCCTTCCCCGAGAGAAAAAAAAAGTTAAAAGTCGCTCCTTTTTTGTCCTGGAACTATAGTCATCTAAACCATACGTGGCCATGTTTACTAATCCTCTAGCTACCTTTTGCTCGCTACCCTCAATTCTTTCTGTACGAATTGTCAAAAGAAAAACACTCCTTCTGTCCTCTCTTCTAGCTGACAGAGTCTATACCAGCATTTATGCACATCTAAACGTTGTATAGTTTTTAACAAAATTTTTAGCTCTTTAAGAACTAACTTTTACATATTTAATATGTATTCAAGCTGTGTCACAATATATGACCCTCATCAACATAGGAATTTAACATATGTAGATGTTAAAACGCTAAGATAAAATAGGTCCATTGTTTAAAGCAGTTACGGTTTCTAGTTATGCACTACATTTGTATAAATGATAACAAGTAATATCTCTATCACAGATAGTTATCATCAAACCCTTTTGCCTTCCTAGTCTTCCGTATATAAACCCTTTCAACACAAAAGTCTCTAAATTTGATGTAACTAGTGAACAGTATAGAAAATAAATAATTTATAAAATGTACATGAAAAATATTTTCTACTGATCTCGCAACTTGTTTCTGTATCTGTTTACCGCCAATACAGGTAAGTCCTTCCACGTCGCTCATTGTTTCAGCGTATCTTATGGTAGGTTTTTTAGTTAGTTACCATATAATCTTTTTCTAGGACAGTACGAAAAAATAAATAGGCCTATGGCTGTTAGAACAAAATATTTTACTCCTGGTTTTTAAAGGCTGTTAATGCACTGGCTAAAGAAAATAATCAGAGAGATTGCTTTTTACAGGTGTGCATTATTAATGGCGGTAACAATTCCAAAAGAACTTACTTTTGTGGCCCATGTAGACTGTTTCTGTTAATTAATGTACCTAATTTCTTAAGGAGAACATTTCATTTGTACTTCGGAGTCGTAGTCCTTTCAGAAGAACTTCAGAAACATTTGAACTGTTCTTTCACCAACAAGAACTGTAATAAACAAACGGAACTTTTTTATGCTGCTAGTTCTGAAGTTGGTTGGCTAGAGCACACATTGACCCGTTTCTTTACAGCTAATGCCACTACCAAAACAGCATGTTGCCAATACTGTTTATATAAATACGTGTTTTGAAATGTTTGCACGCAATGAATTTGATGAAAAACACGGACATGTTGGAAAACTAAATGTTAAAAAGACCTCCAATTAATGACCACGCTATGTGCAAAGTTCTTTTGTCTATTGGTGGTTCGACACTGAAGACCTACGCGAAGGACAAAGATCAGTCGACATCGAATTTAGTCTGAGGTTGCTGCTACCCAGAAACCTTTTACGGAGTTGTTACGTAAAATTTTCTCTGTCAGCGTCTTTTTTTTTTGTGTGGTTACAAAGCGTGTTCTTATACAAAATAATAATTAACAAACGGTTTTAATTGCAGCAAAATAATTTTCTGTCCATCGCAAATACCTACGAAGATAGTATATTATAGTGTATGAATTTTCGAAGAGTATCAAGAACCTGTTCGTTTCGTGTACGGTGGACCCCAGCAGCGAAATAGGGAGGTTGAAGACATAAGCCGGCGAGAGTTGGTAGGCCTGTAACGCAATCTCTGCATCACGCGAGCTAAAACTCAGCGTGGCTAATCCTTCGGCCCGTCACTCACGACACGGAAGGCAGTAAGACCTCTCAACCGCCTGGGAGCCAATCACTTGGTGGCCGAGGTAAAGTCTGTCTCACAAACGAGTGCTATTTTTTGACGGTTTATAATGTAGTCTTCCGTACAGATGTTTCCACGGCGAAATATTTTCTGTTGACATACTGTACAGGTCGACGGTCAGCTGAATGTGTTTTTCTAATCATAATCTGCAGCGAGGAAAACAAAACTGTTGCCATGGTAACAGCTTAATACACTATAAATATGGATAAGTGATTTCAATCAGTAGATGCATTACTCCTGGCGAAATCAGTGGAGTGCACAAAGGTTTTACTGCCAGCAATCAGTAGAAATCGCTGTTTAATCACAGAGGCAATGTTGCAGAGAAAGAAGAGAGAGAGAGAGAGAGAGAGAGAGAGAGACGAGAACTGCACACGGCTAGGATCATGTAGGCTGCCAGTTTATTTCCTGTGGATCATGTGATTTGTGGACATTTTCACAGCTCTAGTTGGCATGTTTGGCTCAATATCCCCCAGGCAACGATCACGTATTTCACTGGCTGTGTGAGTGCAGCAAGAGTTGAATATAGATAAGTACAGCACGAGACAATATATTATTTGATTGCAACACTTCAAACACTCAAGTGCAATGTACACAGTTTACTTTGATAAAGAAATTAAAAAGCAGGAGTTTTTTTGTCACATTGATCTTGGACTTGATATAAACAGTCCGCAAGACTTTCGTCCATGTCTCGCACAAATGTGTTACTGGGACTCGATGTGTCAACACCTGTTTTTTTATTTATTTTAGAACATGAACAATAGTTTAAAGTGTAAAGGACTGCGTTTCGAACTGCCAAAAAAAAAAAGTTCAATAATTTGCGATGCAGACCTTATGAGCGGTTCTCGCGGTGCAGCGGCGGGAATAACATTCCACGGCTCGACGGCGTAGCACGCCGCTAATTGCAGCCTCGACCTCGTCTTGGGCGGTCCCTTTAGTATTCACCGGCGCTGCCAGCGTGCGTCCAATCCCTCGCCTTTCGCGACGCCTCCTCCTATTACGCGAGCCGAAAACATGCGCCACCCCACTCCAACGCACTCGCATTGTCCGTATGACGTCCGCTGTTCGTATACGTTCCCCGCGACTACGACCCGCGCGTCTCGTAACCGAACGATCCACTCGCCTAATAACAATCGACGAGCGACCTCGCGATGTGGTGCGTATGAATGCACTCATTCGTCTGGAATAACGAACCTTCCTATCTCGACAGCTGCGAGCAAATGTAGTTCCAGTTACACGGTAGGCCTGTATTGCTGTATCAACAAATTCAAAAACAAAACTGAGCTCTAGCAATTAGTAAATCCTTCCCGGCCCAGTTTGCTAAAGCGTTACCGTTGGTTCACGAGTTTTACAGGGCAAATCACGTAAGTTTACGTTATTTTAGTTCGTAACCACACTCGCGTTATACATAAACAGAAATAAGTTCTTTCGTCAGTGCAAGAAAATCTGACACCGTGCGAATCATTGAGATGGAATAACTGGTTCCTGAGCTAGTGATTTGTTGGGTCAAGCAAATTGTCCAGCATATGATTGCGAAACATGTGACAAATTTTATTAATGACGCTAAATTAATTACCAGGAACGTTTTGGGGATTGTAATGAGCAATGCATGTCTGCTGCTGTGTGGTTTCGACTATGTCAGGACTGAGATTACGTTGCAATACTCCTGAAAATAGGCAAAACAGGTGACACAACATAAAACTACTTGTAGGTGTTCATGTTCAGGCCTTGTCGCCACACTAATCTAAGTAACAGGGAAGTTGAATAAAACAAACTGTTTTATAACATGCTATATTCAACACCCAACACACCTAGTTATCGTATTAATTTCACGGCATACTTAGTCGATAAGGTGACTACAAGCACGTCGCAGTTTTATTTAGCATTTGTTCGCCAGTATTCATAATCTAGTGTTGAGTTAGAGGTTTGTATAAATGTGTAACATTGGGAAAACAGTATTTTAAAATATACTGTGATAAATTTTTTTTTTTTGCATTTGTAGTAATGATAAAACACAGTAAATTCCTTCTAAACACCGATTGCAGTTAAGACTGTAAGACTTAGCCGCCGGCAACTTAATATCAACTGAGTTATTCTCAACACCAGAATATATAATTATTTACTTACATAACATAGTAGAATATAATAAAAGCAACAAATAAATTCAGGGAGGCTAGTATTTTCTTTCTGACAATGATTTTGGTATAATTATTTCCAATAACTTCCGAACAAGCGATTGGAATCCAAGGAATATTACGATTCGTAAAGGCCAAAAAATTTCCGAACTCTTCCTGTCTTACTATCAATTCACGGTGTTAATAGTTACAATTACTCTAAAAGATGCTTACTTTTAAATGTGCTGTTAAAGCGTTACTTACATTTTTGCAAAAATTATGAGTTTTAAACCTTAATATGAAAGTAGGTTTTGTTTAAACTGCACGGCATGAAAAAGCCAAGCAGTTAACATTAATTAGAATTTTTTTTAAACATTTTTCTGGTGTGTTATAATTGCCTCTCAGTCCTTTATTCATGCATACTCAATTTATGGCCTAACACATATTTTAAATATAAACATATATATATTCCTGGTACCTGTACTATATATAGTATATTCGCTGTTTCTTCACACATTTTATATCAAACCTTTGAAAAAACACCTAACGTATCACGTGTTTAGCTCATTCCTAAATATGCCATGTATCACAAGCGTTTTATACCTCTGTTAACAAAAAGTATATTATTTTTCGTTAAATTCGAGTTTTTCTTATATTTTATATTATTTCATTTATAATAATATTGAAAGAAACAGTTCCCATGCAAAATATTTCTACAACTGAGTGCGCACAAATTCTGTGCGTTGTCCTTTGGTGTAATTTTCCAGACTTAGTTAAGCTTAGTTTGCATGGGACGGAGGAACATCCTAGAAGTAGAACTTTAGCAGTGTTTCAGAAAAGTGCGAAGTAACGGTGAATGGATTATAGGATAAGTATCATACTCAGAAAAAAATTGTTATCATTGTGTTTTGCTTTGAGTGACATCTTTATTATTTCGGCGTACCCAAGAGTACTCATTCTTAACCGTTTAGCCAGTGGTAATAAATATTTGATTTATTTACGTCTTTGAGAGTAGTTGCGAAGTTAAGGCGCAGGATGTCTTAAATTTAACATCACGTAGATATAATGAGTGTAAGCCTGCCCTTCTACAGCAAATTTGTCATAAAAAGCAGTTAACTATTCCAGAAACACTAAAATTCATGGTTTAAAACGCTGTAAAAAATGTTATTTGATGCGTGATGTAAGCTACCTGCTTTGACCCGGTCCGAAAGGAATCAGTGGCCCTGAATGAGACAACTGATTAGAAAAGACTCAAGTTTGTATTTTAGTGTCTGGTGTATGGTGAAATCAACAGCACATGCCAAACTTCTAACACGTAATCATTAACTGGCGAAGCTGGTAGGAAGAGTTAATCTCATCTTTGTAGTAGAAAATATGATTTATGCCCAGTCACATACTTTGTTTGAAAAATTCATGAAATGAACCAGATTTTCTAGACTTAGTAAGCAGTGCTAAATTTAGTTTCGGATCCACTGTACCCCACTCTACCTGCAGTCTATTTATTATAAGCTTTCTATCTGGGGAACTGAAAATATGTTCTTTCGTAAAGGTCATAGAAGAAATAACTTCTGAGCAAATGTTTTGGTAACTGTAATTATATTGTGAGACTTAATAATATTAAGACTATGCTGCCCAATCCAACTGTGAAAAGTTTCCAGAGAAAACGTTACTTTAAAATATTCTAGAGGTTGAATTCATATGGATGGACGAAAAAGAAAAATTACACAACAATGCATGCATACTTGCCTTTTAATTTTTATCTACGAATTACGAATCACAATGCATCACGCCTGCAAGTAGACAAGGCATCAGCCACCCTACGCATGTTTGTGGCCTGATTTCAGGCCCAAAGTCACTCAACAATGCCTTTTAGGGGGTTTATTTACATCGCGCAGGAGTTCAGATAACCTAATTCATATTGTTGATTTTACAATGTTTAGCTGGAATCGTCATCGCCGCTGTGATGATCACTTTGCATGAGAGAGCTTCCTAATTTTGGTAATAAGTAAAAGTATGAATTTTCACTGAAATGAAACACAGATAATTAGCGTCGCCTGTTTTATTTTAGTTTTGCTAAAAGTTGAAACCCAGGATATATATCAATATCCTAAGTGCACACCTGCTAATTTCCGTTGGCTATTAGTCGCTTTTCCTTGTGAGAAGGTATTTTATAACTTTAATGGACCAAAGAGAAATACGTCACTCCGATACAGAGCGTCTGTGATTCGCCAGACATACAACCGAAATAAGGAACTATTTATATCATTTAATAACGAAAATGGAGCGAGATAACGTGTTTTCATTGACATATCTGATCTGCTTTTTCATTCCCGATTAGACAGCCACTTAGCTGTTGAGAATTCAGATGAGAAAATCTCACTGATCTAAATATCGAATCGGCTTTGGAGTGTACGGCGAGGCAAGTTCCATTCCTTCTTCAAAAAAACAATATTTCCTTGTTAAGTAATTCATTTAGCAACGATTTTTTTTTGTAAAATCCTGTGCATATTTGTACACCCGGGAAAATTTGAATAGTTTCAAAGCTGANTTTAGCAACGATTTTTTTTTGTAAAATCCTGTGCATATTTGTACACCCGGGAAAATTTGAATAGTTTCAAAGCTGATATTTGCAAAGTTATTACTTTTCTTCTTGAAATGATGTCTAAAATTTTGATGATTATGTAAAATAAATTTGTAAGACGGCGTGATGTGTTAAATTGTTTTGTTAATGTAATGCCAAAATGAGAAGAAAAAAAATCTACGTCAGCCTTAAATGACTTCGGTTAATAAGTATATCTGACCGTTAATTAAGATTCCATATCCCAATTTGAACTAAAAAAAAANCCTTAAATGACTTCGGTTAATAAGTATATCTGACCGTTAATTAAGATTCCATATCCCAATTTGAACTAAAAAAAAACACCCGAGACGTTAAAGAAATGTCTAAAACTTAGGTCGGCACTAGACTATGATCAAATGGCATCGCANAAAAAACACCCGAGACGTTAAAGAAATGTCTAAAACTTAGGTCGGCACTAGACTATGATCAAATGGCATCGCAGTGTTTTCTAATATGTGAGCTGCACCGTACGGAGGTCTTTCTTGTTGTATGAAATCTTCTTAAAAAAAAACCCCAATGGTTGCGTAGAGTTCTGAACATTTTTTATATTGTATTTGACGAGGTAATTTAATTTAGTGTTCCAGTGCATGTTATGATTAGCGAAAGGAAATTTATTTCGCACGTTTCTCAACACAAATTTGAACCTCGTTTTTAAGCTGTCTTGAAATGTTCTTTCTTATAGCGCATTAAAGAACAAACGCTTTACAAATGGCGTAAGAAAAAATAGGGGAAACCATTTGGAGCGAATTTCATGTAATATTTTTTTAGTTGTATGGATTCTCATTAGTTGATTTTAAAAGCATTTTGATTTAACTTTCAAAAAACTATACATTTCACTGTATTAAACGTGTGTATAATTAAATTGAATGGAAAAACTTCTAAAGATTGAAGTTTCAAAGAATAGAAATACTATTCATACAAAATCACACAAACCCGTTTATTTTAACACAACTGTTTTATTACACAGGTACAAATATTTCCTAACTTATGATTACTTAGGAAATTAAATTAATTTTTTCCATTACCAGATATACGTAAAAAAAAGGACGAAGTAACAAATACGACAAATAAATTAAGAATACACAGGCCCTAATATAACGACGCGTTAGGAAGCAATCCAGGTTCTAAAAGTCATCTGAATAGCGTAAACAAATAAATTAGTGTTTTTTTACACTGAAATAACTGCTAGTTTTTTTTTAAAATTTGTTTTGTTGAATTGTGTTTGGAAACCGACCAAATTAATTGAAATCTCCGTTGTAATAATGCTATAGCTTTACCACTAAACCTCTCATACCCAGTTTAATTTAGCCTATGGTATAAGTTACGTCATNTTGTAATAATGCTATAGCTTTACCACTAAACCTCTCATACCCAGTTTAATTTAGCCTATGGTATAAGTTACGTCATCATAACCGGTGAACCGTAGGATTTGTGTTCAGATGTGTAGCAATATGAGCCATTCCTAATCTAGAGCTGTAGAACGGATTACGAATCAGGTACCCTCAGGGAAGATCATTGGACATTGAGCGTTGAGAAGTAAAATACCTATACAAATATTCCTGTGCGATACAAACACAGTTTTATACACTGGGTATGAATGGGATGAACTTTAACGAAAATGTTTACTAAATTATGTTAACAAATCGAAGACTTTGAATTAAACTTTTTACGCAAAAATGTGAAAAAAGCAAAAAGAAAATCAAATATTTTTACAGTTTCTCTTTATTTCAACAAAAGGATAACTGCTCAACTCTTCATACAAAAATATATTTAAATACATAGATCATGGGAAATTAACACATCTTACTATTTTGCGTATATCATGCAGAAGTCATAATATACGCAATCTAATGCATTAGTTAGGTGTTATAGAAAAGGTGTAAATAGCACTCAATAACAATAACTAAACATAGGATTTTACAGAANAATGCATTAGTTAGGTGTTATAGAAAAGGTGTAAATAGCACTCAATAACAATAACTAAACATAGGATTTTACAGAATGGCAACTAAAAAAATATATATTGCCCACAAAAATTCATAGCTACATTGCCATAGAAGTATATGTAAAATTCTATATGCGTGAACTCATATTCTTTGTTATCACCATTCCCTAGAAAGCAACCAGCATCATTATAATAGTCCCACGTAGGCAAACATAAGTTGCCAGCGAATTTGTCTTTTCTTGCTGGAATACGAATATAAATAATTAAAATTCATGGATACATTAAAATCTAATTTCTACTGTTGTGTACTAAATATCGGCATGGACTTATATTTTTTTTTCAACAAACTCCACGTAAATATATTAAAAACATCCTTTGGAAAGCACAACACATAATTAAATGGCATCGATTTTGGAAACCCGCTGGTCGTTATATAATGATTTTGGAAATATTTTAATTAATTGCATCGTATTTAATACAAAATCACGAATCTGTTCGTAATTGCAGTGTGTCTCATGCTGACAGAAGAAGATATTTTAATTAGCATTCTGGGATATCATTACTTGCAAATACTTTTGAGATTTTAATAGAATGATACGTCAGGGCATTAGCAGTAATAACGACCACTATTTCTTTTGTGCCAATGAGGTAATTAGCGATTTATTCTGACAGTTGTGAATTTGGAAAGTTACATATCGAAAGGCGAAAAAAAACGGGAATTCTTGCCTGGAATGGAAAATCACCGACAGTAGAGTTAGCAAGGTTCGAATTTACGACCTCCCAAGAGAGATTAAGGTAAGGTGTATACACTGCAGCAGGTCTGTAACCACACGTGCTTGATCCTTATAGTTAGATAGCAATTAGTTATTTTTTGTAAGCAAGTTTAAAAAAAAACATATTTTTGATTTAAATATTTACTCTGGAAATTTTTTGTGCTGTATCATTGCTTCAACATAAATCACTCTTGGCGTGGTGTTCTGTGCCTCGGCTATCTCACACACACCTCTTTTTGTTTAACCACGAGGTTATTTTTTTTTTGCGTCGAGAATTGAAAATAAAATAATAAACGGCAACATGGATACATTCCAAGATATATCAAGGCCGTAAACAAGCTGGGCTGACACGCACGCACGAAGTCAAACGCGACCACTGAAACCATAAATTTCTGGTTTGTGTTTCAGGCTGCCAGGTGTCCAGACAGCCAGCACGGCGCGGCCATCTTCGGTGACGCATGGCCTGCCGCCTGGTGGTCGGGACGAACACTAATGCACGCCGCGGGTACAGCGCCGGACACAGAACGCGAGGCTGGGGCTAAACTACGCGCGCAGATGTTCGTTCAAGTACCACGACGCGATTTCAATAAACTGTCGTAATGAGAGTGTTACACCCACCAGTAATAAAATTACAGATAAGTATCATCTGGATAAGGCTATCAATGGTACATAAATAACCTTTGTGTAATATCAACTCTGGATTGCAATATAAGAGATATGATAACATTTATATAACTGTATTAGTCAGTTTTTAATACATGGGTAATATAATCATAGTTAAATAAGCATTGGATATAAAACATTAGGTTCATTATATTGATAAAATGAACCACGATTTTCGCTTACTGCGGTGAGATAACTTTTTTTTTTGCAGAGTGCGACTATCCTTACCCATCGATAGAAAAATTATAATTTTTCTAACTGCCACAATTAAAAGTGGCCAAATTAAAATTTAGAAGCCATTACTTTTTGTTGCCATTTTTGACCTGTAAAGCAAAGAAAAAATAATAATCGTCAGAATTACCGTCGAGAATTGGTCGTCTCCTTGCCGCCATGTCTATTTCTCATTTATCAGTTGAATAAGGATCAATCACAGGGTCAAAGTACTGAATAGCCTATTCGGGGGTGAACCACCTAACATATACTATTCGGGAGTCGTTATTCGCATTTTGTGCCTATCAAGAGAATAAATGTAATCCAGAATTGTATTAAGAGGTGGCATTACAGGCCCTGAGGGTAATAAGTAAGTAACTTATTACAAGAGACCTCGATATACGTATTCACAAACTCATTCTTGTACAGGCTAGAATTGAAGCACACTTTTCTGAAGCCTTGCTACAGATCTACTTTCAGGATATTCCTCCGCCTCAAGGTAACAAAGCTTAACAAAGTCTAGAAAATTACACCAAAGGGACAACGCGCCGTATTTGTGCGCATTTAATTTAATAATATTTTGCGAGTGAACTTTTTACTACCAGACATGTCCGACGCACCTATTTTTCCCATGTTTTTATTCATATTAATTATAAACGAAAAATTATAATTCGTAGATAAAATGCAAGTAAAAGTCCAATTTAACCAAAAATAAAATGCTGTTGTGTTAACAGAAGTATGAAACGCTTGTCATATATGACATGTCTAGGAAACAAACAAGCACGTTATACATAGTGATTTTTGAAAAGTTTGAACAAAAACTTGCCAACTAGCATCCGCAATCGGCTCGCCAATTGTTTGATTCGCCCTTGAATAATGTCAGCCAATGATAATACGGCAACAAAATTAAAACTCAGTCGTAAGTCCCCCTGGTAGCAAGCGGCAGATGAACAATCTCCTCGAGTTTCGAGTAGGCCTTACACGATGGTCTGTGAAGAGTATATATTACAGCTCAATGAACTCTCGAAATTTTCTGGTCCTTACCAGTTATCTCAACGAACACGCTTTAATATTGAGAATTAATTTGGCTGTAGGCTAAGTTCCACAGTCCCGTAGTGGTACAAAATGCGTTTTTTTTTATTAACTGCTGCCGCGGTGACAAATTTTTTTTCTTACTAACTATATAATTATTATTTTAATAAACTTAATTATTTAAAGATATTTATAACCGTCCCATATTCTTTCGGGACGTATCATATAAAAAGTAGTCTAATGACAAAAGCAGCCAAAATGTCTAAGGTTTTCGAAGTTTAAACTATCGCCAAGTGAATGAGTGAACTTCACGGGATTATAATTATAGCTTGAAGAAGGCGCGAATATATCTATTTTTTTTATGTATGTAGGAGTTTTTTTTCAAAGAGGCAACTTTATTTTTATATT
This sequence comes from Clitarchus hookeri, assembly GCA_002778355.1. Classification (NCBI taxonomy): domain Eukaryota; kingdom Metazoa; phylum Arthropoda; class Insecta; order Phasmatodea; family Phasmatidae; genus Clitarchus; species Clitarchus hookeri. The sequence continues at coordinate 13,995 of NQII01007477.1, forward strand.
AATTCATGTAAACTTCGCACAAACTGACACGTGCAATTTTGAATTTCAGTTGCCCGAGACTAGCCAAAAACTAGGGAGTATACAAAAGTGAAATATGAAGCCGTTGATCGCCTTTGTGTTGTTACGTAAGTGTAGGTACTTAGCCAACGATTACTTGAGTGACGCTGAAAAAGTTCCGCACGTGTGTGACTGGCTACATCACTCTGGGAAATAATTTCTTTTGAGGCCGATCTCCAAAAAGAAGTTGGCCGAGAGCGCTAGCCTGTAATGTGAAGGTTTCGGGTTGGAATCCCTAATAAGGTGTTGCTGTATTAAAATTCCTGCAGTCACCGACTGAAATTCTGAGGAAATAGAACACACACGTGAAGTTTGTTAGGCCTGTGCTATTTTCCATAGCCTTCACAATATTGCCTTATGGCCGGACGTTACTTGAGACGTTTAATATTGTTTCCCTTAAAGAATAGTCGGCGTAAATTAACTCTGTACTAGCGCCTCGGCGTAGAGAGATAACGGCGGAAATAAGGCTACAAATCACCTTTACGTTAGGGTAATTAATTTTTTGTAATGAGCAATACAAATTCTGCTATTTGTATGCAGGAATTTTCCTTATTTATATTTTTGTGTTTAAGCCCATTGCTACTGGCAAACCCCACCAAGGAAGACGGGGATGTTCCCTTCCCGCGAAAGATCATTGCAATCGTACTTGAATATTTTTGGAGCTATTGTTTTAGTCAGGGAAATTTGTTTTGGTAAATAGTATCCTCCTTTTCGTGGCAAGTATTCGATTTCAATTCAACACATGTTCTGTCTCGGGTTATATGACACAAATATTAGTTTTTACGATAATATCTCTTATATGCAGCTGGTGTTGATATTCCCAAGTTGATGTGTAGAGTACAGACAAAAATAATAACAGAGAAAAAGAATGATCGTTTTTCTTTTTTTAGAAAAAAAAAGTCTAAAATGACAAGCAGGAAAAAATGGGCTAATAGGTCATGAAAATGTCAACGCTTGCTCGGAGTTATTTTGGACAAAATGGCACGAATGAGAGAGAATAATGTTTCGGTTCCCAAAAAAACAAATTTATATTTCTCCATGGTTTGCTTTCCTGGATTAACTAGAGGGACACTTCTTTTTTCGAACATAATGATTGTGACGTTATTCCGTTTCGCTGCAGGGTAGCCAATTCATGAAGAAAAAATTACTTTTAGGGCTATTTCGATTATTAATATTTTGGCTAAGGTGATTACTTGATAGTACTCACTATTGAGTTTTAATGTGTTAAAAACCTAAATATAAATTAATAATATTTTAAATAAATTTAAATAAATAATAACTTAAAAAATATTTTTGTGGGAAAATTTGTGTAGGTTAAGCAACACTTCTTAAAATTCAGATTGTTGTTAAACGCTTATATGCAGTTACGTGAAGTGTTGGTATAGTGAAGAAAAAAAAAGCGCTTTATTTACAGCGTGTGTGAGTTAAGTTCCATACCCTGTGATTAAGTTTTTTTTAGAGAATGTTGCCCATTTTGCCTACATTGTTTACTAATAAAAGTTAATAAAAACCTAAAAAATGTTCTGTTACAAATATTTTGAAATTTTTTTCCTTAGTAGTAGCTACTGTGACATACAATCAACGTGAACTTGCCAAACTTGACACTAGTTTGCAATTATTGAAACATGCCATTTTTGTAGTGCCAAACAAAATTTGTTTTTTTTTTTCTGACCAAACATTTTTCTCGGTGTAGCTTATTTTGTCTTGATGTTTCAAATGGTTTCTTAGGACCTTGCAGGAAGGTTAACGAGCTTGGCTAACATAGGTTTCTGGTGTACACCATTGCAAGTGGGAAAAGCAGCATTTGTCTATGCTGAACGAAGAGATATGTTTTGAATATGAGATTTTTTTTATATGCTGGAATACTAACGTACTGCACCTACGTAATGAACATGGTATATTTGTGACGGCAGTTTCGTTAAGGGCCCTTGTAAGCAATCGTGTCCATTCTAATTTTAAAAAAAATTGTGATTCACATTTTAATGTCTTGGTAAATTTTTACTTGGTGGAAGTATGTTACCAGTGGATGTTTGCCGATTTTTATAATGTAATAACCACGTTTGCCTTAAATTAACACAAAAAATTGCCTTTGGGTGAAACATAGGCGGACGGTTCTCGAGAAAACATAGTAGTTTATAAATATTATAAATATATTTAATTATCTTCATCCATTTGATACATTGGAAACTAGATCTCGATATAGGACATGTCAGAATACTAACATATACAGCAAACTATATATGGATATATATAGGCCTGCATGATAAGACGATACTATCAATATAAACATATAATAAACACGTGCAGACACAAATTTAGTGTTATTATAAGATTTAAGAGGCAATATACGCTTAAAATTTTGCCAATTTACGAAACAATTAATTATACACTCAGTAAATTTCTAGCAAAGTATATATATATTTTTTATGTAATAATGTCTAAGAAACAGCAATAAGGACTGTCTTTAGAATTTAATGTTACTTTCCTGCTCAGCCTGGACGTAATTATACCTGTGTGTATGTATGTATATATATATCACGAATAAATGATTTTTTTTATATTTATTTGTAAGAGCTCTTATTAAGTATCACGTACCGAAAGGAATAAACCATATTCATTTATCTACGGAACCGCNTCTTTAGAATTTAATGTTACTTTCCTGCTCAGCCTGGACGTAATTATACCTGTGTGTATGTATGTATATATATATATCACGAATAAATGATTTTTTTTTTTTATTTATTTGTAAGAGCTCTTATTAAGTATCACGTACCGAAAGGAATAAACCATATTCATTTATCTACGGAACCGCGTGTTAACAAGGTTAAATTATACTTTCGTTGTTCATAGTGTTTATGTGAAATTAGCAGCAGCTAGAGAAACGCGTTTATTTTTATCGTGTATTTTCATCAACTTGTATTTTTAAAAAAACAAGCGTGGGCTACGCCTCCGGAAGTGTTAATTTAGCGCGCCGCCGAGGAGGGGAAGAGGCCACGTGTAGACTCTCCCCCCACCAGCCACCCGCGTGCTGTTGCATGGTCCAGCCCCCTTCGAAAACACTCCCTTCGTTGACGTCATTGACCCTCCCCTTCCACCATTTTTCGACCCGGCAGCGCGCGAGCCGAGGCAGCACGGAGTTCCGTCGGTCGCCGCTAGATGGCAGGGAGAGCGCTCGTGCGGCCTCGCTGGCAGGATCAGCGGCTTGCCGCTCGGCTACATGCGGCGCGATGCCTTCTGCCGCTTCATTCTGCAGCCGACTTCCTGAGAGTGCGGATCAAAGTTGGCTGATCCGCGCGGGACAGTAACTTGGAAAAGTAGCCGCATTTCCCGAATTTATCACAAAACCAGTGTGTCCATAGAAACTTCTATTTTCTCGCAGTCACCTATAGTAGTTTATATTTTTTTTATTCCTCCTGTACGAAAATACGGCATTAACGCGATTTATACATTCTCAAATACAAAAATTATGTTAATCTTTGTTAGTAAATTTTTGGAGAAAATGCCATATAGTATTCATATTTGTTTTTGAGTAAAAGGGGTATATGTTTTGTGGCACAAAGAGTAACAGACTTGTATTAATATCTAATGTAGTACAGTTTCATTGTTTCTGAAAAATACGAAAAGAAATCCTCGAATCGACGCAAGGAAAATGAAAAGTTAGGACAAACATTATTTCGTCTTTGGATAAAATTAAGCCAGCTTAATATACATAACCTCATTAATTCCATATTCAGGTATTCCTAAAAATTTAGTTTATAACTTATAAGGAACATATGAAATAACTGACAGAGTAAAAAAAAACAATTTGTTGTGTTTTGATTAACGTCGAGGCAAAGCAAACTGATAATTATTCTCTTGTGTTTTAATTGAATATCTAGTACACATTTATGATTCTTCTTTTGTGTTTTTCATTCACCAATTCTGAATAAGGTTATGTTAGATACGTTTTTACTGGGCGCCATAAAGACGATGTACATTGAAGGTCAGCCTTATCACGCCTCACTTACGGAAACTAAACCAGGAGGCAAGGATGCTAAAAATAAGAACAAAAACGTAGATATGTGTTATCAGCTTCTATTCAGTCAACAGAATGGATAAATATTTAATTCGATTTTAATATTTACCACTCAGAATTTTATAAAGGCTATTTCAATAATCGCGGTGCAAAGGGCCATTTTGACCTATTCACTATTTTCGGCAATTATGTTATTATTTAAATTAATTAATGACAGTTTTATATAATTATTCGTTCAAGACAAATTTACAATTTAAGTGGACACTATTTGAAATAAATTGATTCGGGGTTTCTGAAGCGAGAGGCATTCATAGCAGACATTAATATTTAATTCTCCTTGCAGGTTATATAGGCCTATGTTAGGTATAATTTATATTTAGCCTATATTATGTAATACGTTTATATATGTATAATATCTTTATTATGTATTATAGGCCATGACACAAAAAATTATTNATTTTCGGCAATTATGTTATTATTTAAATTAATTAATGACAGTTTTATATAATTATTCGTTCAAGACAAATTTACTATTTGAGTGGACACTATTTGAAATAAATTGATTCGGGGTTTCTGAAGCGAGAGGCATTCATAGCAGACATTAATATTTAATTCTCCTTGCAGGTTATATAGGCCTATGTTAGGTATAATTTATATTTGGCCTATATTATGTAATACGTTTATATATGTATAATATCTTTATTATGTATTATAGGCCATGACACAAAAAATGATTAAGTTTGCACTAGAAAGCGGCTTCACATGAGTAATTAAAATATTTCATTATGCAAAGAAAATTCAATACATTAAAAAAAATTATTATTTATGGACAGTGACAACTATTTTCAAAAGTTGACTCATTGTTTATATAAAAATAACTTCTAACCCCATATCATTAACATTTTTTAAAAACAGTATAACCTCAGTAATATGCTTGTCACTCATCCAGAATAATGACGAATTCCTGCCACTCTGGGAACTATCAGTCTACGAAAATATTTCAAGAAATTATATTCACGCAATTTCACGTAAAATTGTGGACAAAATTCTGTAGGCTACTCTGTAAACCAATAGTCAGGAGAACACCATTAGGCATTATTTGATCTGCAATTTAAAATAAAGCTAGACTCTGCCATATTTTCATGGTGATAAAGAATTATGTTTTAACTTAAAATTGTATGTCTGTTCACAAAATGAAATGCTGGCATTCTTCGTGAATTTGAAATTACTGTCGTCGCAAGTTGACACAGTTTATTTACATTGCAAAAAGTGACGGAATATATTATTATCAAAAAATTTGTATTTCCTTTTTGAACTTGTCAGGCCATTTGGAATAGATCGGGCTTTTTTTTTACGTCAAAATAATTGCATTTTGTTAAAGTTCACTATTAATTACGTTGTTCTCAGTAACTTACAATTGTAACAAAAAAGTAGATTGTTAACAAAACTGGTTATCTGAAGCTACAAGCTGATTTTCTCAATAATACAAAAAACGTAATCAATTTAGTATGTTGAAAGTTGGCACCCTTCCATTCTTATTGTTTTACAATCATATGACGAGGAGATGCAGCAAATTTACGAAGAGCAGTTTCGCAGAGATAAGTTTTCATCGGGTTGGTGAGTTCTTAGAGGGCATCGGTACATAGCCTACCTATAGACCGTTCACGGTAAACTGCGCACTATCGAAAGCCCTACTTAAGATATACTGGTATGCTCCATTGTGTATTCTTCCACAATATGTAGGCCTAAAATTAATACCTCTATGGGTCTGATCACTTTATTCACGTGTCGGTCAAGTGAGACTGTGAAATGATTGTAAAAGCAAATGTTTTACTAATTTGCCCATTCTTACACTGATAGACACAAAAAAACAGACACCAAAATAAATAATTTTAATATTCACAAATATTAACCTAACACGTTTGTTTAACTCAACGTTAAACCATAGAATTACTTTCCATCCGTTGTGACACACTTAAGGCGCACGCCACTCAATGTGCACGTAAGGAATATGCAAGTAGGGACAGCGATATTTTTTCAAATGTTGATTTCGCATGTGCGTAGCTAACCGTGAACGGCCCATAGGTTCGTTCTTCCCTCGCGGAATCGAATCTTGTGCGCACTCCACTTCCTGCTCTGACTTCCCCTCGCCCCCCTGCTACATCATCCCACCCCCTACCCAGGCACGCATCCAAGGGCGAGAGCGAGTGTGACGTCACAAAGGCGGTCGGCTGAACAGCTGGCTGCCGCTCGTCTCGGAAACGTGCCAGGTTCGCGCCGCAGGGGAAGATTTCAGGGCGCCAACTTAGAGGGTACNTGGCTGCCGCTCGTCTCGGAAACGTGCCAGGTTCGCGCCGCAGGGGAAGATTTCAGGGCGCCAACTTAGAGGGTACATTTTTTAACGATTAATAATTCTGCCAAACACCGCTCGATGTGTAAAGGCTGGAATGTAGGTCTTTCGATAGTCCGCAGTTTACCGTGAACGGTCTATAGGTAGGCTATGTACCGATGCCCTCTAAGAGCTCGCCGACCCGATGAAAACTTATCTCTGCGAAACTGCTCTTCGTAAATTTGCTGCATTTCCTCGTCATATATAGTAAAATAATTTTCCTTCTTCGAAGAATGGAAGGGTGCCAACTTTCAACATACTAAATTGATTACGTTTTTTGCATTAATGAAGAAAGCAGTTTGTAGCTTCAGATAATCAGTTTTTTAACAATCTGATTTTTTGTTAAAATTCTAAGTTGCTGAGAATAAGGTAATTAATAGTGATAGTAAAGTTTACAATAAAACAGAACTTTACCGAAATGCAATTATTTTGACGGAAAAAAAAGCCCGACCTATTCCAAATGGCCTGACAAGTTCAAAAAGGAAATACAAATTTTTTGATAATATTTTCTGTCACTTTCTGCAATGTAAATAAACTGTGTCAACTTGCGACGACAGTAATTTCAAATTCACGAAGAATACCAGCATTTTATTTTGTGAACAGAAATACAATTTTAAGTTAAAACAAAATTATTCGTCGCTGTTCTGGATGAGTGACAAGCATATTACTGAGGTTATACAGTTTTAAAAAAATTACTTAGAATTGTAGCACTAGTCAGTAAGAACAACATAGGATAACTACAAGAAGCAATTTTACTACCATTTTTAATGAGCAACTGGTAAATTAGGCATTTCACAGAATCTAAACTTAAAGAATAGTAGTTAATATCAGGCAACTGGAGAAAGTGGCTATAAACGGTACTGTAAATTATATATATATTGTAGCGTATAATTATGGACACATTATTTATTTCAAAAAATTTACAAAGTGAAGTTTTATAGAAGTGTGGACATCATCAATTTAAAATTATTTAATTGACTTATCGTGGGATGTGTTTTAATATAACTTGCCATCGTTGACTACTTAACGAGAAGCGTTTNAAATTATTTAATTGACTTATCGTGGGATGTGTTTTAATATAACTTGCCATCGTTGACTACTTAACGAGAAGCGTTTGTTTAGAGGTGAATTTGTGTCAGTTGGAAGGACAGATATGCTTTTAAATTGCTTGGGGGTCACATCGGGTAAGCCTAATGTTCTCTAACGTATGCTGCACGATCATGGATAGCTTAGATTGTGTCTATAGCGTACGTATGCTTTCTTATTGCGAGAAGTGGTGTGCATAAAACTATACAATATATACACGTAATGCTATCTATTTATGGCCTCGAGGTGTCGTTGCGGTGTAATGATTTGTGCCAAAAATTAATATAATATACGTCTTTCATGTCGCGGCATGATCAAGTTTTGCTCAGCTGTGTTACTCAAATGAAAATGTCATTTCAAATGTCAAACTTTCTACAGCTAATAGCGACCAGAGTTTTAAGGCAAAATTTATTACCCACATAAAATATTCACACTTTCCCATCCGTTGAACAAATTTTTTACGTGAGTATTTATTTCGTGGGGTAACTTCTATGTACTTTTATATTTGTTTGAGGAAACGAATAACAGCACTTGTATTCCCCAAATGTAAATTTAACATAATTTTTTCATAAAACCTCGCATTTAAAATTTTAAAGTACCCAGAAAAGTATTAAAAGCTGTTTATCGTTNCAAATGTAAATTTAACATAATTTTTTCATAAAACCTCGCATTTAAAATTTTAAAGTACCCAGAAAAGTATTAAAAGCTGTTTATCGTTCGTTAACATTGGAACTGTTTAGGAAAACGATATTTACAGAATACGCCACTATGAAAACTAGGCATAAGTTTTAAAATTGAACGTTAACATTTTTCCTTGCTTATCACAAATTTCTGTTGGTAGGCCATACCGTTCTATATCTCAGAATGCGGTTAAGTCAATTCAAGTTCCGTACACAACCAGATAAGTACTCTCAGAGGCACANACCGTTCTATATCTCAGAATGCGGTTAAGTCAATTCAAGTTCCGTACACAACCAGATAAGTACTCTCAGAGGCACACGCTGAACTTAGAAAACGGTTTATTTGAAATGGAACGTAAAACGTTAGCATATTATGATTTACACCTGCAAGGCTTCCGCCTAGTGGGGGGCGCGTTTGTGTGAGAGGCAAAAAATCTACGAAGTCGCTACGGCCGACGCCGGCCGGCGCATGTGAAGCAATATCGCCTCTAAGTGCGAAGTTGTGAACTCNTTCATAAAACCTCGCATTTAAAATTTTAAAGTACCCAGAAAAGTATTAAAAGCTGTTTATCGTTCGTTAACATTGGAACTGTTTAGGAAAACGATATTTACAGAATACGCCACTATGAAAACTAGGCATAAGTTTTAAAATTGAACGTTAACATTTTTCCTTGCTTATCACAAATTTCTGTTGGTAGGCCATACCGTTCTATATCTCAGAATGCGGTTAAGTCAATTCAAGTTCCGTACACAACCAGATAAGTACTCTCAGAGGCACAAGCTGAACTTAGAAAACTGCTTATTTGAAATGGAACGTAAGACGTTAGCATATTATGATTTACACCTGCAAGGCTTCCGCCTAGTGGGGGGCGCGTTTGTGTGAGAGGCAAAAAATCTACGAAGTCGCTACGGCCGACGCCGGCCGGCGCATGTGAAGCAATATCGCCTCTAAGTGCGAAGTTGTGAACACGCGTGCATTGATCTCATCGTAACGCTGGAACTATGCGACTCTAAGCGGCAAATCTGATCATTTTATTGTACGCGACACTGTGGCGATGTCCAATGCACCCCTCTATCGTAGTTTCGCAATGAATACGAGTAGTTTATTTTGAGAAACAGTAGTCTGAAAAAGTATGTTTTCAGCCGTGATGGAGGACATTAAAATAATGTTTTTAATGTTCATGATGTCTTGAAAGTACAACACTCGACCAGTTCGAAGTGTTTTCTTTTCGTAGATAAGCATTTTGGGCGCACATTTACTGGTTTCCTATTTAAAAAAAACTGTGTGATTTCAAACACACTCCAACGCAGTTCAAGCGAATGGTAGCTGATGGCCTTAACTCATAACTCCGGAATGTAAATATAGTAGATAAAAATGTTTCTATAAATTGGATGAACGTATACAACCTGTAATTTTTCTGTTTGTAACAAGAGAGAGAGAGAGAGACATCTACATGACAAACTAAGCGCTCCAAACGAGATGCTGAATAACAATGCAAGCGTCTAGGTATAATTAGCAGAGAAACGAGCCGCGACCAATGAATTACGGGCTTTCTCGTCGCCTGCAAGTGGGTTTTATGCGGTAATAACGAGGCCCTAATTAAGTACATGTAATAGTTCAAGAGCATATAATGACTCAAGTTATTAACTGTAACTCGTGAAAAATTAGAACATGATGATTCTTGTGAAATTGTCAGGATGCGAGTCTCCATCGCACGGAAGACATACTCTCTCTCTCTCTCTTTTTTTTATAATTGGGGAAAATGCTAAGTATTACAAAAAAAGTAACCGTGATTTTTTTTGTGAGAACCTTTACATGGTATAATTCATGAAGGATTTTGTGAATAGACAACTACAGGAAATATCAGAGATGGATTCTTTCCGTAGGACAGTGAAGAGTTTCTCCGAAACCAAGAAAAACCGGTTGGAGCGTGTGCAGAGCTTGTACGAGCGCCTTTGAGCGTGAGCGTACAGGGAGAAACCAGCATTGTTAAACAAAGTGAAATCTCGCGCCGGAACCTCTGTCGGGCGGTATCATTACCAGCTGGGGGAGCGCGTCCACGGCACGGGCGGTCTCTTTAGGCGGGCTTCGGCATGGCGAAACGACCGAAACTGGTCCTTAAGGCTTCCCGGGGCCACCTACCGTTCATCTCGCTTTGATTTAAGAGCCTCATATTCTATCCCCCCCTTCCCACCATCCTCCCCATTTTTCTCCTCNTAGTATCGTCTTATTCGGGCTGCACAAAGGCAGGGTATTCCCCTAAGTACTGCAGTTTGTTTGGGATGTTTTGTATTGTTCGGGTGGTAGGGTCTGGCGTTTTTATTTCGAGCATGATGGGGGAAAAATCAGATTCGCCAGAGAAAAAAAGTGCTTCAACAACTAAACGTTAATGTGAATCTCTTATCAATACCCACTGCCTCGTGTAGTCTGTAAAGCTAGTTGAGGTGTGAAATAGTATCACCATACAACGCTCATGCACTTGAAGTAGAATTTTTTCTTAATGGCCAGGCTTTGTTTTTGCTTCGGGTTATTCGCTACATTTGAGATGAAGTCGAATGAGCATTTTGTCAGAAACATTGCACTGTAAATGCACCCCTGTATTACAACTTCAGACACCTTTGGAGATCTTTGTGGCTGTTTTCGCACAGGAACGTCTTCTGGTACTATCGATTTCCGTCATAGTAAACGAGTTCTTCGGGCTAGTGAAGTGTATCTCCGTTGTAGTTGAATTATTCTTCGGCCACCTTGTTGAACTTTTGTCCAAAATTCGTGTTACCCATTATGGCTTCTTCGAAATATTGAGATTAAGTGACAATTCCAGTCTCATTTTAATTGATAAAATATTTTATTCGTGCAAAATGCCCACGAACTCTGTATAGAATACAGTACTTGTTCTGAACGCTACTGTGAAGAAAAGAAATAAAAAATACAGAGTAACCAGTCGTTAGAATGATTTATCAGTGTTACAGTTTGGTGAGTTTCGGGTTTTTCGTAAATATCTTATACGATAGGTTCATGCTTCAGCTGGAGCATTCATTGAAGTGAGGGTTCAACTGTTTTTCCGTGTTCAGATGGAGCAGTGACTATCGATATGAAAATATAAAATAGCGGCAGATACACAAATTGAGGAAATATCGATACATCGGTGTCGTGCTTTCGAAATGATCGATATCATCGTTGTGTTAGGCGCAATGGAAAAACTTGCTGTCATATGAGTGTCGCTTATAAATAAGTTGTAGGCTAGCATTGATAATGTTGATGTACATGCGTCCTTGTAGTTCACTACACGTGAACAAATGACAATGAAATGCTTGGAATTTTCGGTGTATATCGCGAGTTCTGCGTGTTGGCGTTACAACGTGCCTCGCCATGAAAAAACACCGTGTGAGCTCTCCACATGCGCCATCTTTCTCATCGCGCTCCAAGCCGCAGTTATAAAATCACAGCGACCGCTACATTTCATCGCGTGAGCGCAACTTGCCTTTGGCGGAACCCGTCTTCTCAGCGGGCTCCGCTGAACGCCACGCGCTGATGGCTGTAGCTAATCGGCCGACAGGCAACCTCTGATAGCGTTATAATTCCAGCGATTGCATGTGGAAGTCCACAACATCGAAGAAAATATTTTTAAATCAACTAAAATATTTGCTGTTATCTGTACATAATAAATAAAATGTTGAAAAAATAAATGAATTAAAAATTACGAAGCTACCAAAACATAGTTTGATAACTTGCTGAGTACTTGTAAAAATAAAACATGAATAAAACCCTTTTTTTAACGACTAATTGTATTTAGTTTTATTAAGCTGAAAAAAATTAAGCTCAGCTGGTATGGTATTCGATGCCCCAGGATTACTGGCAGTGACACCGAATAAATTCCTACAGTGTAAGAAATATTTCTGGTAAACTTCCTAACATGTGATGGAAGTTTTTAACCTATACGTAACGTGGGACAGTTACCGTGCATTAGTATACAAATACGGGAGTGTTTAGCACTGCTACCATGTGGATTTGGTAATGAGAGTGCCCATTTGACTGTTTCATATAAGTAACCTGTTCATGAGCGCCACCACGTGTGTATAAGGGAAAACTTCACCATAACAGTTTTCGTATCATTCCTAAACACTGGTGTGGTAAATTTACGNGTTCATGAGCGCCACCACGTGTGTATAAGGGAAAACTTCACCATAACAGTTTTCGTATCATTCCTAAACACTGGTGTGGTAAATTTAGGAACTATTTCTTAGAGTGCAGTCTTGACAGATGGTGTAATGTGGAGTAACCTTGAGCGAATAATCCACTTTTGGAAGCGCGCCAACTGCCTAATATACGAATTCTCTGAAGTTGTAATCGGAAAAACCTCCAGAGCCTCCTCTGCGGGCGAAAGAAGCATTTCCACACAAGTGTTTACGTTGTTATTTCTTCTCGTGGAGTAAACAGACTTAGACAGCTACTTATAATTAATCCATTTCACACTATTTATTACTCTTTGTTTTGTTTTTTTTTTCACGCCTGAAAAATATTTTGCCCGGTTGGAAAAATTCAATCATTCATATAAGCTTGTTTCTCAAGGGAGATTTTGTTAACACAACAAAATGGTTTAGTCGACTCAAATGTGTGAAATACTGTTTGTTTACGTCATATTTTGTACACCTAGCCAATAAAATATTTTGTGAAAACTAACACTCTGTCTGTGTGGCCGTACAAAAACAAATTTTCTGCTAGCTCAGAAATTCTTCGTCTTCGTGTATTTGTAGTGTGAAGAGTCTCAAGGATGGAAATGTGCTGGAACGTTTCTCTGGTCATTAATCATTCACCAAAACACAGTTCTTCGGCGTCTNATAATGTTGATGTACATGCGTCCTTGTAGTTCACTACACGTGAACAAATGACAATGAAATGCTTGGAATTTTCGGCGTATATCGCGAGTTCTGCGTGTTCGCGTTACAACGTGCCTCGCCATGAAGAACGCCGTGTGAGCTCTCCACATGCGCCATCTTTCTCATCGCGCTCCAAGCCGCAGTTATAAAATCACAGCGACCGCTACNTGTGAGCTCTCCACATGCGCCATCTTTCTCATCGCGCTCCAAGCCGCAGTTATAAAATCACAGCGACCGCTACATCTCATCGCGTGAGTGCAACTTGCCTTTGGCGGAACCCGTCTTCTCAGCGGGCTCCGCTGAACGCCACGCGCTGATGGCTGTAGCTAATCGGCCGACAGGCAACCTCTGATAGCGTTATAATTCCAGCGATTGCATGTGGAAGTCCACAACATCGAAGAAAATATTTTTTAATCAACTAAAATATTTGCTGTTATCTGTACATAATAAATAAAATGTTGAAAAAATAAATGAATTAAAAATTATGANAATCAACTAAAATATTTGCTGTTATCTGTACATAATAAATAAAATGTTGAAAAAATAAATGAATTAAAAATTATGAAGCTACCAAAACATAGTTTGATAACTTGCTGAGTACTTGTAAAAATAAAACATGAATAAAACCCTTTTTTTAACGACTAATTGTATTTAGTTTTATTAAGCTGAAAAAAATTAAGCTCAGCTGGTATGGTATTCGATGCCCCAGGATTACTGGCAGTGACACCGAATAAATTCCTACAGTGTAAGANTTAAGCTCAGCTGGTATGGTATTCGATGCCCCAGGATTACTGGCAGTGACACCGAATAAATTCCTACAGTGTAAGATGTATTTCTGGTAAACTTTCTAACATGTAATGGAAGTTTTTAACCTATACGTAGCGTGGGACAGTTACCGTGCATTAGTATACAAATACGGAAGTGTTTAGCACTGCTACCACGTGGATTTGGTAATGATGGTGCCCATTTGACTGTTTCATGTAAGTTACCTGTTCAGGAGCGCCACCACGTGTGTACAAGGGAAAACTTCACCATAACAGTTTTCGTATCATTCCTAAACACTGGTGTGGTAAATTTAGGANAAGGGAAAACTTCACCATAACAGTTTTCGTATCATTCCTAAACACTGGTGTGGTAAATTTACGAACTATTTCTTAGAGTGCAGTCTTGACAGATGGTGTAATGTGGAGTAACCTTGAGCGAATAATCCACTTTTGGAAGCGCGTCAACTGTCTAATATACGAATTCTCTGAAGTTGTAATCGGAAAAACCTCCAGAGCCTCCTCTGCGGGCGAAAGAAGCATTTCCACACAAGTGTTTACGTTGTTATTTCTTCTCGTGGAGTAAACAGACTTAGACAGCTACTTATAATTAATCCATTTCACACTATTTATTACTCTTTGTTTTGTTTTTTTTCACGCCTTAAAAATATTTTGCCCGGTTGGAAAAATTCAATCATTCATATAAGCTTGTTTCTCAAGGGAGATTTTGTTAACACAACAAAATGGTTTAGTCGACTCAAATGTGTGAAATACTGTTTGTTTACGTCATATTTTGTACACCTAGCCAATAAAATATTTTGTGAAAACTAACACTCTGTCTGTGTGGCCGTACAAAAACAAATTTTCTGCTAGCTCAGAAATACTTCGTCTTCGTGTATTTGTAGTGTGAAAAGTCTCAAGGATGGAAATGTGCTGGAACGTTTCTCTGGTCATTAATCATTCACCAAAACACAGTTCTTCGGCGTCTNAGTCTCAAGGATGGAAATGTGCTGGAACGTTTCTCTGGTCATTAATCATTCACCAAAACACAGTTCTTCGGCGTCTGCTAATGATTGGTTGCAGTGATTCCGGCACTTTGGTGTTTATAGCTTTGGGCACCCCGTTGCCATCATATCTACTTGCGGCTAGTAATTAGAAGCTGCTAAAAGACTACTGCCGATCATAGCAACGATCAGAAAAGTGCTTGTGTTGAATCCTGAAATACGATCCGAAGACAGATCCAAACAGCCTTTTTAGACTTGGACTTGGCGGAACATCGAAAATATTTAAATTCGGAGAGAGCAAGAGATTAGGATAGCGGTTTACGGCTGATTAATGTCAAATGAGATCGAGAGGGGGCAGCGACCGCATGAACCCCGGGGGGAGAACTCCGAGAAAACCCACAGTAAGTGGTAACGCATTCGCCGTTTTTCATAGCGGTAANGCATGAACCCCGGGGGGAGAACTCCGAGAAAACCCACAGTAAGTGGTAACGCATTCGCCGTTTTTCATAGCGGTAAAAAATTCATTGCAACTCCACCGGGAATCGAACGAGTTCCACCATGATGAAGTGCGAGTTGCCTGGCCACTGAAGCAGCGTGACGTAGTTTACGGTCATATTTTAATATGTCAGAATTATTTTTTCAATGCAGCTTATTAATTTTATTTTCCATAGGCTACCTAATTAACGTCCCATAATGTGGTCCATCTGACGGCGTTGTTCTGCTATAAAATTCACGCTTACTGTTCGTTTTTTTTTTTTTTTTGCAGTAGCTTTTAAGTCACAACCGTAGTAAATATTTGTTATTTAAATATATCTGTTTATCATAAATACGAAAGTACTTACGTTAGCGAGGATATCAGAACTTCTGAGCATATGTTTTGATACGTTGTTTGATTTGACTAGTTAAACATGACATATATGTTAATGTCTGAATTTTATTATTTTATAGCCAATAACAGGTAAATAAACTGTGCCAGAGACAGACAAGTTTTTCCCAACACTCCAACCCTCTCAAGTCGTAGACCAATGCCTTTGATTACCTCAGCATCAAAGTCGTCTTATATTTTGATGTTAGTATTTTTAGGTAAGGTTTATTCTACCCAGGTTGGCAAGCTCAATGCTTTTAATTTTACAACAAACATTTTTCGCCACTAGGTAAGCGCTAGTCTCGCATGTGTACCGGATTTTCTCTATTTTCTACCAGAAAAACAAAATTATCGCTATTATAATTATAAAAAATATAAAATATCTACGTAACTAAGTGAAATCTTTCTCTTTTATTATTCATGTAGCTGAAAATTTTAATTAAAATTGACCTTGGGAACACTGCGCACCTAGCGGCAGAAATTTTCCCTATGCCAAACTCTCCCATAAGAAAACTCGTTTTGTTCTTAATCTGAGTAGAATTAACCTTACTTAAGGTCTCCACGAAACAGCTCCCATAATATGGCGTTCGCAAACATAATGCAGCCGTTAGGTACAATCCGTTTTCGGTCATCGGAAACAGGAACTTCTATTCGTCCAGCTAACGTTCTTCATATTTAATTTCTCGTTATTATCAACCCCGTAATTACACGTCATGTAACACGTTACTGTCTTCAAAGCGTACAGTGTATTTTCGTTTTGCATTTTCACAAACAAACATTTGCAAACTAGTTGCCAAGAAATTATTTTCGAAAACAAATAAATCAGGGCAAATTTTACAGCACGTTATTGTGTAATGTTTATAACTAATATTAAATTCTAAAAAAAATAAGTGCTGCATATCTGATGCCTGTTATAAATACGCAAATAAAAATTTCGTATGTTTCATAAAGCTGCGTGTTGTAAAGATACAATATTTTTACTTGCGGTGTTGCAAGAAAAATTCGGGCAACTGGTTTCAAGGAATTATTAATAAAACGTAAAAAAAAATTTTTTACTGTTTACGTAGACTGTGACTTTCTGACGCTAATCGACACAGGTAATTTGACACTAACCGTGTAGAGCCTTCAGGGGTTGAGTTATAATATGTGATAAGTCAAACGCAACAGTATCTTCTAAGTACGGGACCTGCCAAACCACAAAATTACTTTGTTAATGAAAGTTTCAACAGTGCATTTCGACTGGGCATTTATATGTCTTACTTTTTTAATCTCCCGGTCATTATTCTGAAGCCGTCTGAGAGAGCGTTATCGTATTATCGTATACCTACCTGACTTTAAATATCGGGCACGACAATTGTGCATGGTACTGTTCAATGTGTTTATAAATCTATTATACGAGCTGGCCTTATTATAACTCCGTCGCTGTAATATGATCAGTATGGTAAGAAATAAATATAATTCATTGTCGTAGTGGTGACAAGTCAAAAATCATCAAAATAAAAGTTTAGTCGAATAGGACGACGTTTGAGGTAACCATCATTGAATTCTAAAGTAGCCAAACACTCGTGTAAAGCAGTAAAACAAGAAATTGATAATACTGTGAATTTTGGGAAGCCCAGTTCCGTACCGAATCCTGTCGCGAAGGGGCATATTACATCTTGAATCAGTGATTTCAGTCAGTGAAACGATAATCATTGGAAACGCATGTGTTTTTTTTAGTGATTCTTGCAATGGGGGGCGAACAATAAAATGAAATTTGGGCTTATGTCAGCAGTTATATTCTTTCATTTAATCACTGGAAATTCAGTTAGTATGTTCATACCAACTGCCAGATAAGTTTCATCAGTAGTTTGGAGCCAATGCGTCCGGAGATTGGTGTTCGTTGTAACAGATACAAGTCACCGTTATTTCATTCGATTGGGAAGCGATTTGTACTACTACGGGAAAGTTCCACTGTGTGGGTGTGATTTTCACGGTTTCGGGGCAGCGGTGACGTAGTGTCCAGGGCGCTCGCCTCCCACCACGGCGATCCGGGTTCGATACCCGGCGGGTTCACCCCCGGATTTTCGCATGTGGGAATCGTGCTGGACGATGCCGCTTGCCGGCGGGTTTTCTAGGGTTACTCCTGTTTCCCCCGCCCTTGAATTCCAGCGCCGCTCCATTCTAGGGTCTCATTTCATGTCATGTCCGGGGGTGACGGTCACCTACGGGTCCCAGCTGGGAAAACCGTCACTCAGAGGGTGTCGCCTTGCCCTGGGTGCACTCCCCACACGCCATTATTATTATTATTCACTGTTTCGACCCAACAGTGTGCAACTGTGCTGCAAGGACGTCAGGGCGTTCGCTGTTCTTTTAGAAGCCCGAGTTTTATTTCGTTCCGAAGCTACAGTCACGTGAGGCAAGTTCATTCCCATTTGTTTCATGATTCCTTGTTGCGCGCGGAGCTTCAGCGGAATATGTCGTATGCGTGTGAAAGATGGGAGGGAGAAGGAGGAGGCCGAAAAAAAAAAANCGCGCGAAGCGGCAATAAAACAATATTCCCTCCTTCATTTGCAAGAATACGGCTACCTTTATTCGCCAAACACTGCGTTACATTACGATGGTAGTCGCACAAAGCCCCGAAACAGGTTCTCGCGAACCCCCGCCTAAACGCGCCACACTTTAATCATAAACTCTTAATGGGCAGTTCTTCATGTACGAGATCGAGAGTGATCAACAGAAATTTATTGGCCCATAAATAACTTAAAAATACATGACCGGCTTTTTGCCGAGGCTGCGTTTTTCAATTATTTTCTGTGGTCTTTTGCGATAGATCAAAACTGTTTTATGCTGCATTAATATTAATAGAAACAAAAATAAATTTGAATTCTGAATGGCATACCCATTGATATTGTAATGCCTGGTAATAATATCGCAGCGGTTTAAGATCTAAGATTACGCACGTAAAAAAAAAAGGGGCGAGGTGGCGCAATGGTAAACCTTTGGACTTACATTCGGGAGGATCCAGGTTGCATAACCGATCCGGCAATCCTGATCTCGGTTTTCCATGGTTTCCCGAAACCACTTCAAGTGAATGCTGAGGTTGTTCCTTGCTACAGGCCATGGGTGATTCCTACCCATTCATGTTTCTCTTAACAACTTGCTCCACCTTTAATGACTTCGCTGTCGACGAGACGTTTAGCCCTATACCCACCTACGTCAAAATTGTCCTAAAGTTCTGTTTATGTACCTATTTGGGGAAAGGGATTTTTTTTTTGCGGTTTAACGAAAACATTTTCGTATAGAAAACTGGTTGCAAAATGTATACGAAACGTCAATATTCGCCATTTATTCAGTATAGGGCACCTAATCAAGAAAAAAAAATTTGAAATCAGACATTTTTTGTTTAATTTAAATATATATGTATACATATTTATTGAAGTCTAAAAACGTAATTGAATTACACTTAGAATTTTATTGAACTACAGAACCGTGAGACAAATAAAACACAACGAAAATATACAATATTTTGAACAAACGCAAGCTGTTAATATTGTAAGTGGAGACAGATACCAAAGAATAAATGCAAAAAAAAAATTGAAATAAATTGAAACTAAACAATACAAACAGAGATTTAACTTTACCATTTACGTAGCTTAAATATGCCGTTCTGCCATAGGCCTACGTTTGTGCCAGAGTACGTTTACACACCTGCCCACGAGTGGGAGGTGGTTCGTTTCAACGATGCACTAGATAGAGTTTCCCTCGAGATGATTTTCTCAGTAATCATAAGTTTTTTTGGCCGGACAGATGCCAGGTATCAATATCGTGTTTGTTACTGCTCCCGGCAGACGTCGGTGCTGATTTCAACGCGGGGTGTGGGGGGGAACCAAATAAGGGGGATTGTGGAAGGGGGAATACACATGCGCAGAACTGGTCATGTTATTAGCTGTTTCGCTAACATCAGGTCTGACGAGTTGCGGTGTGGTGTGCCTGTTGGATGGAGTGCGGCTGACAGTCACAAATGCGCAATCAGGCTATTCATAGAAAGAAGGAGGTTACATTTGCAACAAGTAATCAGTTGCACGATAAAGAGTGAAACTGTAAATACTCCGAAGTATCACTGAGAGAAGTACACTGAAGAGCCAAAAAAAACTGGTACACCTGT
>NQII01007477.1:33936-90417 GCA_002778355.1 Clitarchus hookeri
AGGGCAGTCCACAAATCCAATCTGCGCCAATTTGAGAAAGGGTTGCACGTCTGTCACGTTTAATGATTCTCGTCAGTCGTCGTTTGTCCCGTTCTTTCACGATCTTTTTTCCGGCCGCAGCGATGTCGAAGATGTGGTGTTTTACCGGATTCCCGATATTCACGGCACACTCGTGAAATGGTCGTTCNGCAGAAGTGCCGCAAGACGACGTGACATGGACTCGACTAATGTCTGAAGGTATGCAGGAAGCAATTCACACCATGAGTCCTGCAGGGCAGTCCACAAATCTAATCTGTGCCAATTTTAGAAAGGGTTGCACGTCTGTCACGTTTAATGATTCTCGTCAGTCGTCGTTTGTCCCGTTCTTTCACGATCTTGTTCCGGCCGCAGCGATGTCGAAGATTTGATGTTTTACCGGATTCCCGATATTCACGGTACACTCCTGAAATAGATCGTACGCGAACATCCAAACGTTATCGCTACCTCGGAGATGCTATGTCCCATCTCTCGTGCGCCGACTATAACACCACGTTCAAACTCACTTAAATATTGATAACCTGCCATTGTATCAGCACTAACCGATCTAGCTGCCGACCGCATCGCGTTACTCTGATTGGTTCCATACCTCTGTTATTTGCATACGCACGCCTATACCAGTTTTTTTTGGCTCTTCAGTGTAGATATATATAACATATTTAGGAAACAACCAAACACATGAACATTTTTCAAAGGTTTGATTAAACATGTGTGTAATGGTTCATTAGAGTTAAACGGGTCCGTGTCATCGTTCTGATTTAGTGTTTTCCTGGAATATATGTTTGAGTAGGTAAACTACAGTTTATTTTTAATGTTTGTAATAAAATAACTCCGCCATTTTATAGATTAGTAATTTATTATATTTTGCTGTCTTTGTTTAACGCGTGCGTTTGTAAATCAACTAGTAGCTGAACATGCTGTGTATAAATAAATACTGTGAATAGATTATAGGAAAAATATTCAGAAGTGCAGTGACGTGGCCCATCTAGGCTGGTTGTTGGTACCATCTGTATGTCGTTAACGTAGATAGTAATTTAACTGGACTGTATGTTGTAGTCATGTCTGTGACCGCATATGCAACTATGAACACAGTTCCTGCAGTAGAGAATTCTGTTCCTCCTGCAGTAGAGCAGGACAAATAGCTCATTCATCGGAACGACTTCAGCAATATTTGGATTGCTCGTGCTACAAACACGACTGTACAGTTGAACCAACGGAACATTCTGCTGTTGGTACAGAGTTTGGTCGTCACTTGTCAGCTGTTTTCATTTTTATGTGCAAGAGAAACATGCTTTGTTAGAATTGTGACTAATCCTCTAGGGCGCATCCACGTTCGTGAGAGATGGAGTTGTTAATAAAATGAAAGACAACTAAATTAGATTTCCTGATTTATGTTCTAATGGAATAAGTAAGAATAAGCACAACTATTGTTAAAAAAAAAAAAAATACAAGTACGTGTCCTTTCTGTTAGCACTTATTGTTTACATAAGTGAGCGCAATTTTAATGTTACTAGCAATTATAATGAAAGTCCTATCCTAATCATAGTCTTTATAAATGGAAAAGGATTTTACACTACGTGTTTTTTTTTAAATCATAAAATTTTATTTATTATCTGTTTTAATATTTGTTTTATAGTAATATACTTTCTACTAGGTATATTATTATTTACACTTTATTGTATTGTTTCAGCACAAAGGAATATTTTCTCAGTTTTATTTTTTATTCATTTGTTAAACAGAACGAGTTACCAGTTATTTTTTTCTCTAAGGAATAGAATGTTCATGGTGCATTTTTTTTGTCCATTTGGAAATAGCGGAAGCTCAAGTGTTAGTGACAAATGCTATAAATATTATTATTATGGCAGCTTCTATAGTCTACTGTTACCTAACTTAAAGACCAAATATAACACAATGCCGGTTAGATCTAGAATTTTTTAAAAGTATTATTTAGTAGCGTAATATTAATTTAGTATGTACTAATCGAATTCAGGACATACCAGATCGTTATTTTATTTTGATTTCGTGACAACGGCACTCTAATTTTGAATATAAAAGTGCCATTATATTCGCGCCTTACGTGTGGTGATAACGTACAATAATTTTTGTTTACGGATGTCGCATGACTGTGATATCGAATTTTACTCAAAAGTGAGGTTTAAAGGTTTAAGGGCTATGAAATTGTATCAGAAAGCTAATAAAATTAACAATGATTAAAAATACAAGCCATTCCCGTGAATACGATGCCTAGATAGGCCGAATTCGCTGGTGACACGAGAAGGGAGAAAAAAAAAACTACTCCCAGGCGAGGTTACTTTATTATCTTTCGTGATACAGCGGTATACCAGCAGTGAACTACCCTTTTGTGCACTTAAATGTGTGTGTGTGAAAAGGTGATACGGCAGTGTGGAGGGAGAATTGGGGGAGGGGGGATGAGGTTTAGTTGTGCTGTATCGCGTGCATGCGCAAAGAGACGGGAGGCCAGTCCGAAAAGAGATTTTATGGCCCCCATAATTCATCTCTTTTCGCCCCACTTCCTCGTCCGGCGCGGCGGTGGAGACATCTGTCGGACGATTTAACAACTCTGGGCGGTCAGCAGTCCGTGGTCCGCGAGTCAACGCCCACAGCCCCCAGGCTACACCTGTGCGTAGACATACTTATGCCCCGTTCACGCACTTATTAAGCTAGCAGAGGGAGGAGTCGGCCTAATGGGTGCCCTACTTGGTGTACGGTACACTCTAAATCTGAAACAGTGGGAATTAAGCCGAATCAGTGAAAACCAGTTAAAATTGAGCTTCTTATAATCAGTGTCAGATAACTAATTAATACGGTGACTGAATTTCACTTATTTATTCGCGATTCCCACTGAACGTCTAGAATTCCCCTGCCATACGTCACTTTTTCTCAGTNACTGAATTTCACTTATTTATTCGCGATTCCCACTGAACGTCTAGAATTCCCCTGCCATACGTCACTTTTTCTCAGTTCATGTGCTTAATTTGCCAGTTAACACTTTCGAGGCCCTAGTTAGTTTTTACTCTCAGCCATTTTTTTTTTCCTTTAACCACCTTCGTAAATAAATTTTGCTATGTAAGTAATTTATTGACTATTATTCCAAAAGAGCGGACTTTCAAAAGTGCTCACTTTACCGCGAATATCCTCTAAAACAATTCGCTATTCACGTCTTCGACATGCGGAATAGANCTGAATTTCACTTATTTATTCGCGATTCCCACTGAACGTCTAGAATTCCCCTGCCATACGTCACTTTTTCTCAGTCCATGTGCTTAATTTGCCAGTCAACACTTTCGAGGCCCTAGTTAGTTTTTACTCTCAGCCATTTTTTTTTTTTCCTTTAACCACCTTCGTAAATAAATTTTGCTATGCAAGTAATTTATTGACTATTATTCCAAAAGAGCGGGCTTTCAAAAGTGCTCACTTTACCGCGAATATCCTCTAAAACAATTCGCTATTCACGTCTTCGACATGCGGAATAGAAAAGTACACAAAAAGGCGAAATGGGACGCGGCGGTTCCTTTGGTACGGTCGTGCCCGTTCTCTGATTGGCTGCGCGAGGCTCTGGGAACGGGACCCGTGCCTCGTCGACTTCTGCTTGATGCAGAACGTTCCCTGTTGGCTGGACTGCCGTCTCGACAGTAGGTTACCAGGCACCGACTGGAGAACGGTGTCCCTGCATCGTGTTCGCCAGTGACGCCATTTTGCTGGCGCGTGCGGCTGGATGTGTCAGCGGCCCGTTTCACACCTCCCCCCCTGGTTTATCAAGTACTCTGTATCTCCGATCTGCATCGATTCCGTTACATCAGACGACGACCCAAATACGCCGATGACACGAATAGATTGGATCTGTACGAACGCCAGAGGAATCAAATGATCGTGATTTTTTAAAACCCTAATTCGACAAACGTGTCATTAGTTGAAGTAGTAAATTTTATCTGGCCATAACAAAAAAAAAATCATGTTTATTCTCCTCCTTAAAATAATGCCTCTTTACACGTTATGCAAGGACGATATGGTCTTTACAAATTCCACCTTCGGGAGAACAAGTTTATCGCTACAGAAAAAATGCTGACAATATTCTAGTGAATTGTTTTACTAACGGTATAGAGGATGATCGCTAAGATGAGTTTTAATCATGTTGACGGTAATTTGCGACGTGCGACCACAAACAAAATTTGAAAGAACTGTGTCGCTGCAATTTCAAATTACCGAGCATATTTTTATGATTGCCTCTGACAAGTTGAATAAATTTAATCGAATGGCAGTCATGCTGCAAATATCTATTTGTCGCTTTTAAGACACCTCGCACAAGTGCAAATGTCTGTCGAAAATTCGCAAAATTTTCTCTCGTAACAAGAGTCACTGAAAAACTTTTAATAATCAGTTTCCAAATAGACAGTGTTTTACATGGACTTGGTTAAAAATTGTCTTCACAACAAAACATAGTGAACGTGTTAACTGTGGTGTGTCCTATGTCAGTTTTTAAGATTCAAACGTGGAGGTTCATCCCATCTAAATGTCGCACCCCCCCCCTAATGCCCGCAAAGTTATAATAAAATACAGAGACCGTGTGTGACGCACAACTGAACCCATTTGTTAAAACTGAGCCAACATCACGAGATAATAATTTCATATTCATATGTAAATTATGACGGCGCTGTAGGTGGGGTATTTTTGTGTACTGTAATAAATAATTTTACCCTTATCCACACTGCATTTCTGCATAATAAACAGCGCGTGCTTGTATACACAACTCATAAATATATTCAGTCATGTGCAGGGAAGGGTTCTAAGTGTTTTACATTAGGCGCTAAGGACGTAAAGTCAAAACATTAGTAAATACCTGCAAGCGACAATGACTTATTAGAATTGATTATCGTTTCCTCATATGAACGCAGGGAAATAATTTTTACTGTATATTTTTTCTATGGAATCCGGACACGTGATGGTTTCGTCAGTAGAATGTTACGGCTGAGGCATGTCTGGAATTCCAAGTTTCTTTGGCCAATAGGAAAAAAATATGGTACCCGGCCAACTAGCGCCTGATTTGGGTGGCAGCAAAAGCAAANATAAATATATTCAGTCATGTGCAGGGAAGGGTTCTAAGTGTTTTACATTAGGCGCTAAGGACGTAAAGTCAAAACGTTAGTAAATACCTGCAAGCGACAATGACTTATTAAGAATTGATTATGGTTTCCTCATATGAACGCAGGAAAATAATTTTTACTGTATATTTTTTCTATGAAATCCGGACACGTAATGGTTTCGTCAGTAGAATGTTATGGCTGAGGCATGTCTGGAATTCTAAGTTTCTTTGGCCAATAGGAAAAAAATATGGTACCCGGCCAACTAGCGCCTGATTTGGGTGGCAGCAAAAGCAAAAAAAATTCCGCCCTTTTTCTTAAGGGGAAAAAAATCCAAACACTTCAGATGGCTCGGGGATGGAACTTTCAAAACGTGTTGCCAATGGTTCACGTACAGGTAGCCGAAATCGCCATTTTCAGGAACACAAGAGTAATTTTCTGATGAAAATTGCATGCATTTACACACGTGCCAGTAGGCCTATTAGTATAGACCCTATATCACCCCCATTTTTTTGCTTGTAATGAGCTGAGCTGAGAAATTTTGAGCAAACGTCACGAGCTAAGCAGATACGGAGAAGCGACGCAATGCCGGCTAAGGGCAACGTCTGCTGTGTTTCCCCACGCGAGAAAGACGGGTGTGGCACACCTGGAATCAAACTAGAATCGCTTAGGTTGGTTGCCTGTTTCCTATAGCGTCACGAATATCTGTACAGGAAATATAGAGTAGAGTGCGTATGTCAACTGCACGCACAGACTAAATAGAGGGTAGGCCGATTTTCGTATTCTGCGCATTTCCGTGACATATACTCGCCCATCGGCAATAGTACTTTCGTAGTTCGCTTTGTCAACAGTGATGAATATGATTGAGGCCTAAGAAACGACATAGGGCTAAGTGCATTTATCTGTTGAACGCCTCCCATCCCAGATGTTTGGCTTCTGTGATTATTAAAAGGTAAACAAAACCTTTCTTGAAACCATACGTGTCAAAACAGCTATTTATAGAACTGCAGACGCATTACCATTTGTTGACAGGATGGACATCGCACAAATTTGCGAGTCAGTAGCAGAAGTCCAAATAGCGTATAAAAATGTAGGGTGTAGCCTGCTGCTGCCAGGAAATAACGAGCACTATGCTTGTCTGTAATTGTTTTCTTAGCACGCTGATGTTAGATTTAAGGGCGTCGCCCTCATTACACTTGAATTGCGTTGCAAAGTACTTGAATTCCGTGTTTTTTTTTATTAAACCACTTTAAGTGTTACCAATACGCGAAAATAAAAACACACTTCAGACGAGAGACGAATAAAACTCTAAAAGACATCACTAACTTTACGAAAACTATTCCCGAGTACTCCAAAACGGCTTAGAACGGAATTTTTCACTGTCTTGTGTTTCAAAATATGCTAGTCAGAAACACGCGAAACTTTTATAGGGATTCTGCACTGAATTTTGGTGCAGACTTTCCGCCAATAAAATATTGTGCCACCTCACAAGATCCTATAGGTACTATCACCACGACGAGATCACTGCACGCCAGTTCAGAGCCTTGTGGATAGGAGCGATGGAGCAGTACGCGCGTGTGTCAAAGTCGCCCTTATCGCTTCCTTTCTTTCATGTCTCAACGCGTAAAACCGCTCCAGGTAGGCGGCGCTTCTTAAAGTTTTGCTGCGGCTGTCGTTAATAGTGTATACATACGCGAAAAGCTGTACTACCGGTGTTTTTGGGCGTCCGAACATGGCGATGGTGCAGAAAATACGTAGCTTAATTTCAGTCGCCTGCAAGACGTCTCTTGACTATTGCTATTCAGGGTTGCCACATTTTCTCCATTTGAAAAATTCCCTGATATTTCCCTGGTTTCCAGGTAGGTGGCAACCATGCATTATAGTAGTCAGGTCTCTTCGCCTCCGTATAGTCCATTCACGGTTACTTCCAACTTTTCTGAAGCCCTGCCTAAGTTATACTTTCAGTAGGCGTATTTCTCAGCCTCATGCAAACAAAGCTTAACCGAGTCTGGAAAATAGCACCAGATGGAAAACGCATCGCATTCGTGCGCGCTCAGTTTAATGATATATCGCATAAGAACTATTTCTTATTATGCATTACCAAAACACCTATTTTGCCACTGTTTGTATTGATATTTACTAAAAATTAAATTATATACTTTACAGGTAAAATAAAACTAAAATTTAAACTTAACCAACTATACGGTAGTTTTATGCCAGTAAAAGTGTAAAATGCTTATGGCATATTACATATTTAGGAAACAACCAAACACGTCATAGATGGGTAGATTTTTCAAAGGTTTGATTAGTGCGAAGGAACCGCGAATAGACTATACACAAGAAACTGAGCTATGCTCCCCGCATACATATTCAACCCGGGCGTTGTATNGAAGGAACCGCGAATAGACTATACACAAGAAACTGAGCTATGCTCCCCGCATACATATTCAACCCGGGCGTTGTATCCCGGGCTACCTGGTTGGTACAGGGGGGTCTGCGGGGAAGGGTGACAAGGTGGGGTGGGGAGTGGCGCCCCCGGGCTATCCCTTCCCGAGCACGAGGGTTAAATTACGGCAATCACGCCGGGGGAAAGTATGCAGTCAGTTGCAGACGCCATGACGGGCCGGCCGTCTATGACTGCCGCCTTCTTCCTAGTAGTATGCTGGGCCGACTGTCCGTAAGAGCCGGCCCCCGACTCGTAAGGGCCGGCCCCCGACTCGTAAATTTGTTTTACTTATTTATTTCATTATTTATTTATACCTACACGAAGTGTTTAGCATGCGGCTGGTTTACAACAATTAGTGTCAAGTTAAAAAAAAAAGTGATAAATGTACACTACATTTCAGAATACAGACACTGTTTTTAAATAATACAATTTTNGTCAAGTTAAAAAAAAAAGTGATAAATGTACACTACATTTCAGAATACAGACACTGTTTTTAAATAATACAATTTTTTATAATTAAACTAAAGTTATTATATACGACACTTGTCTTATTTATACAATTTATGCTTTCCTCAACTTAGCTATACATGGTTACAATGGACTACAAAAATCAAATTAAAAAATATCTCTGCATGTCACTAGTACACTAATTTGGACAACATTAAAAGTATTGTCTATTCACGGTTTTNAAAACAGCTATTTATAGAACTGCAGACGCATTACCATTTGTTGACAGGATGGACATCGCACAAATTTGCGAGTCAATAGCAGAAGTTCAAATAGCGTATAAAAATGTAGGGTGTAGCCTGCTGCCAGGAAATAACGAGCACTATGCTTGTCTGTAATTGTTTTCTTAGCACGCTCTACAATCTAAATTCCCGGTCGCCCTCATTACACTTGAATTGCGTTGCAAAGTACTTGAATTCCGTGTTTTTTTTTATTAAACCACTTTAAGTGTTACCGATACGCGAAAATAAAAACACACTTCAGACGAGAAACGAATAAAACTCTAAAAGACATCACTAACTTTACGAAAACTATTCCCGAGTACTCCAAAACGGCTTAGAACGGAATTTTTCACTGTATTGTGTTTCAAAATATGCTAGTCAGAAACACGCGAAACTACTATAGGGATTCTGCACTGAATTTTGGTGCAGACTTTCCGCCAATAAAATATTGTGCCACCTCACAAGATCCTATAGGTACTATCACCACGACGAGATCACTGCACGCCAGTTCAGAGCCTTGTGGATAGGAGCGATGGAGCAGTAGGCCCGTGTGTCAAAGTCGCCCTTATCGCTTCCTTTCTTTCATGTCTCAACGCGTAAAACAGCTCCAGGTAGGCGGCGCTTCTTAAAGTTTTGCTGCGGCTGTCGTTAATAGTGTATACATACGCGAAAAGCTGTACTACCGGTGTTTTTGGGCGTCCGAACATGGCGATGGTGCAGAAAATACGTAGCTTAATTTCAGTCGCCTGCAAGACGTCTCTTGACTATTGCTATTCAGGGTTGCCACATTTTCTCCATTTGAAAAATTCCCTGATATTTCCCTGGTTTCCAGATAGGTGGCAACCATGCAATATCGTGGTCCGGTCTCTTCGCCTCCGTATAGTCCATTCACGGTTGCTTCCAACTTTTCTGAAGCCCTGCCTAAGTTCTACTTTCAGTAGGTATATTCCTCAGCCTCGTGCAAACAAAGCTTAATCGAGTCTGGAAAATAGCACCAGATGGACAACGCATCGCATTCGTGCGCGCTCAGTTTAATGATATATCGCATAAGAACTATTTCTTATTATGCATTACCAAAACACCTATTTTGCCACTGTTTGTATTGATATTTACTCAAAATTAAATTATATACTTTACAGGTAAAATAAAACTAAAATTTAAACTTAACCAACTATACGGTAGTTTTATGCCAGTAAAAGTGTAAAATGCTTATGGTATATTACATATTTAGGAAACAACCAAACACGTCATAGATGGGTAGATTTTTCAAAGGTTTGATTAGTGTGAAGGAACCGCGAATAGACTATACACAAGAAACTGAGCTATGCTCCCCGCATACATATTCAACCCGGGCGTTGTATCCCGGGCTACCTGGTTGGTACAGGGGGGTTGCGGGGAAGGGCGACAAGGTGGGGTGGGGAGTGGCGCCCCCGGGCTATCCCTTCCCGAGCACGAGGGTTAAATTACGGCAATCACGCCGGGGGAAAGTATGCAGTCAGTTGCAGACGCCATGACGGGCCGGCCGTCTATGACTGCCGCCTTCTTCCTAGTAGTATGCTGGGCCGACTGTCCGTACGAGCCGGCCCCCGACTCGTAAGGGCCGGCTCCCAACTCGTAAATTTGTTTTACTTATTTATTTCATTATTTATTTATACCTACACGAAGTGTTTAGCATGCGGCTGGTTTACAACAATTAGTGTCAAGTTAAAAAAAAAAGTGATAAATGTACACTACATTTCAGAATACAGACACTGTTTTTAAATAATACAATTTCTTATAATTAAACTAAAGTTATTATATACGACACTTGTCTTATTTATACAATTTATGCTTTCCTCAACTTAGCTATACATGGTTACAATGGACTACAAAAATAAAATTAAAAAATATCTCTGCATGTCACTAGTACACTAATTTGGACAACATTAAAAGTATTGTCTATTCGCGGTTTTTTTTCTCACTTTTTGAATTAAACCTTTGAAAAATCACCCTATCTATTATGTGTTTGGATGTTTCCTAAATATGTCGTGTATCAGAAGTGTTTTATACTTGTGTCAACGTAAAAGTACCTCATGTTTGGTTAACTTAAGCTTTCACTTATATTTTATCTATAAATTATAATATTTAATTGATAATAAAAATGAATAAAAACAAGGAGAAAACGGGTGAGTTGGTAATGCATATTAATAAATAGTAGTTTTTATGCAAAATTGTATTACACTGATTGTGCACGAATGCGGTGCTGCGCTGTCGCTTTAGTGTAATTTTTTTTATACTTTGCTAAGGTTTATTTACACGAATTGGGGAAGTATCCTGGAAGAATTACTTCATCAGGGCTTCAGGAAAAGCGTAAAGTAACCGTGAATGGTCTGCAATANTGGGGAAGTATCCTGGAAGAATTACTTCATCAGGGCTTCAGGAAAAGCGTAAAGTAACCGTGAATGGTCTGCAATATGAATAGCTGATAGATTATAACCAAGCGTCAGCTGGCGAAAGAGATCAACCGCTTGCACGACCGTGTACGTAAATTGACTCTGATCTCGACAGCCGAAGTGTGATCGGCAATACCGTAGAGTGAATATGGGGCACAGGCTATCTCGCTGGTTGCGCAGAACTAGTTTCTGTGTCCCTACATTGGGATGCTCTTCTGCCAACACGACTGTCGTGAACGAACGCGAGGCAGGATTCGAGGTTAGAACACTGTTCGGTAAAAAAANTGCTCTTCTGCCAACACGACTGTCGTGAACGAACGCGAGGCAGGATTCGAGGTTAGAACACTGTTCGGTAAAAAAAAGTGTTTTGAGCTGTTTTTATGCTTCACCTGATCAATTTGTAATGCTGTTCGATTAAATTCGAATTCGCAANAAAAAAGTGTTTTGAGCTGTTTTTATGCTTCACCTGATCAATTTGTAATGCTGTTCGATTAAATTCGAATTCGCAAAAGTATTAGTATGGGAACAAACGCGTTCGTGATTGTTGGACCGTGTGATGTCGACAGCTGTGCCGGTTCGGGGTGGGTCGATATTGGGTACGTGCGCGGAAGATGAAGAATCGATCTACTTCATCGATAGTCCGTGATCAAAACATCGCCATCTGCAGCGTACTGTCAGCTGGTTGCGGGAGAAAAAAATCTCGAGACTGGAACCGAGTTTTAGGATGCACTTACAACAAAATGATCAAGTGACGTAACTCTGTCTGCAAAAGTGACGACTAGGAACAGAGAAATCTCATGTGTAAATTGAAGTCTGGGCTATGCGACCCGGTCCTTTGCAGACCCGGGTCCTGACTTTTACCCTACTACTTGCTACGTAATAAAATTTTATTTTACTTTTACAAAGATAATTTTTGAAACTAGTTACAAAGAATTGTTTTGTAATATCACATGTGTGTTAAAGCAAATTTTACTACACGGTACTGTAGATTTACTGCACGTTTATTAAAAATATGGAGGTATATAATTAACTTGGAGTGTTAAATATACAGTATCTCATTGTTGTTAACATACTGTTTGACTACCAAAGTTCCAAAAAAATTAGGGTTACTAGTTTTTAATTGATTGTCTGTAACACGTACAAAAATAGTTTACTTTTCGCGATTAACTGTAACTTTTTAAATAATCATATGAAATAACTTCTCCTAACTATATATATTTTGAAGTAATTTTTTTACTTCTATGTTTAGAAATTACCAAGCAAAATTTCAAAATTAATCGCAACGTAAAGTTTGCCCAACATTAATATTAAACATAAACATTAGGAGTTAGTTATATGAATAAACTGTGTTAAACTATTGTAAAAAATTTAAAAAGAATTCGCCATAAGCGTTAGCTAAAACTATCTTTTTTTTTTTACATTGTTAGGAATAAAAAAATTTGTGTCGTTGTGAGACAGCCGCTTTTATACCGAAGTTCGATGCATTTTAAGAATTTCCGCATTTATGACTGCGTGTGATTTTACATTTAACCGTAATTTGCNTATACCGAAGTTCGATGCATTTTAAGAATTTCCGCATTTATGACTGCGTGTGATTTTACATTTAACCGTAATTTGCTACGAAATTCTGTACAGTATACAGTAACATGGCGTGTCAAGAAAGTACATTTAACTCTTCCTGCTGTCCGCGAAATTTAATCACAAACACCACGAACGTAATGTGATGTAAAAATCCAAAAGAACCGGAACAAGGTCTATGGTTATGTTAGCACTAACAGGCATCCTCGAGTAGTTTCTCCTGAAAATAGTTCTTGGTCAGTACTACAGTATAATTACATGATTAAAAAAAACATAAGTTTCAGGAAATGGGACTAAGCGTGTTTACTCGTGCAGTAGCGTGCCTGACTGACTTCAACTCGGGACAGGGGCCGCGGAGGTGCAGTGGTCAGACTACTCGCTTCCCAACTACGCGAACCTGGTTCGATTCCTGGCAAGTTCGCTCCCGGATTTTCTCACACGAGCGTTCGTGCCGGACGATGCCACCGGTCGGCGGGTTTTCTCGGGGATCTCCAGTTTCCCCCCGCCCTTGCGTTCCGACGTCGCCTCGCTTCATCCTCGTCGGCTCTCAAGACCTCGATGCCAAGAGCCGCCCAAGTCTGCGGTCAAGGGCTCGAACTCTGCTACAACGNAGTGGTCAGACTACTCGCCTCCCAACTACGCGAACCTGGTTCGATTCCTGGCAAGTTCGCTCCCGGATTTTCTCACACGAGCCTTCGTGCCGGACGATGCCACCGGTCGGCGGGTTTTCTCGGGGATCTCCAGTTTCCCCCCGCCCTTGCGTTCCGACGTCGCCTCGCTTCGTCCTCGTCGGCTCTCAAGACCTCGATGCCAAGAGCCGCCCAAGTCTGCGGTCAAGGGCTCGAACTCTGCTACAACGGTGTCTGTCACCATCAAAGGCAAATGTTGCCAGAGTTCACTAATATGTAGNGGTGTCTGTAACCATCAAAGGCAAATGTTGCCAGAGTTCACTAATATGTAGAGACGCGCAGCTCATTTCCTGAAAGTAAGTTTCCGTTGTTAATACTTTCTTCAGGTCCTAAGGTCCACCGTACTCGGTGTGCGACACGCCGCTTTGCTGCGAGTCGCGACGCACACTGCATCAGACGGAAAGCATTTACTGTCCGCGCGCACTTGTGTACCTGCCAGCCGGCGGTCGTCGGTGCGAAGGAGAGTTATTTATGCAGGTCGTCATTGCAAGTGCAAGTTTCAACGGCACGCAGCTCTTGTTAATATAAAACGGCGGCAAACCGTGAAGGGATATCAATTACGGGGGAGGGAGGGGGGATAGCTATCTGCGAGTTCCACTCCTTAACGACTTTAATAGCGGGGCCATTAAATTAACAACCTCGCGAGCGCGGGAGGGGTTGAGGAAGGATGATAAGCTGTGTGTACCTTGAAGGGACACCGCTGGGGGTTCGCGGTTAAGGGTTGGTTGACTGGGTGGTTAGGTTGGCAGCACGGCCTCGACCGTGGTTTGTTCTAGACGTCACTGTAAAAAAAAAAATTCTGGTGAATTTCCTACACTGTATTGGAAATTTTTGACCTATGCGTTGTATGGGAATAGTAAAATAGAGCAGGCTGCAAATATAGGAATGTGTTACATTGCTGCTACACAAATTTGGAAACTTCCCTACGTATTTGACTACTTTCCTGAGCAAATGCAGAAACAGTACCATGGTAAACACTCACTATACGTATACACTGACATGGTAAATTTTCGAATAATTTCTTTGGGTGATTTTTTTAAGTGGGAATCGTGCCGGACGATGCCGCTGGTCGGCGGGTTTCCTCAGGGATCTCCCGTTTACCCCACCCTTTCATTCCGGCGCTGCTCCATACTCACTTCCCTTCACCCTCATCGGCTCTCATGACCTCGCTGTTAAGAGCCGCCCAAATCTCTTTACTCACTCACTCATTCTTAGAGTGATACTTTCGTTTTGTTATGATGGCGAACCTGACGAAGCAGGTAGGCCTACTCCAGCTTCCACTGTTCAGTGGAACCTATGAGAAGGTTCGACCCCAGTCGCCAGCGATACCCTGTTTTGATCGTCGCGTGCAGTTTACCTGGTTCGGAAGCTACTACAATTAAGGAGCCACGTCATCTTTAGCCTTCCGGTCCGACTTTGCGACGTAGAACTCAAACAACGTAATATCCTAACTCTGGGGTCTAACAACGCGAAAGGGTGAGTTTTGCAAGATCATCAAAGTTTGCAGTCTCTTTTCACTGGGTTCTCCTTGTCTAAATATGCAATATTAAAACATAATTCCGAAGCATTTCTTCCACATTGCTTCACGCTGATCTACGCACTCGCTTCTCCGGTTACCACACGTTTTCTATACGCCAATTTTTTAATGTGTATATCAAACAAATTTTCCTGCCTGTTTGAGGATATTTTAGTGTGTTGACATGATGTTGGGCGAGGTTAACAGTTAAGGTTTCCTTTCCAGAGCAAACCTAATGTAAGAAAACTTGGGTTCCATTTGAAAGTTACAAATGAGTAACTCATAGGAATGCATAGGGCTAAGTTCCGAGTGTTTTCAAATGTTGCCGGTATAAACTCACTCGTTTATTTTCGCCTTCGTTTTATATTCCTATTATGCTTGCCTGCCTCACTAAAATGAAATTTATACTTTGTTATTATATGTAAGAAGTTCGACAACCCTATAAACGTACAGAAGGACCTACTTCAACGTTCAGGGATTTATAACTAAATTCAGGTGACTTAGCTATCCACGGTTATGAAACTGTCACTAGTCTGTTAAGGAAAATCAAGGATGTGTTGCCTCAACGATATATCACCGATCATAGTCTGAACGTATTTCGACAAACCTGTAGGCTAGTGGAGATGCCTACAGCCTAAGTACAGGAAGACATGCCCATGAACTGTGCATTTTGATGACCTTTATTTTCTTAGCGTTATTCACATAGCTACGTCATATCCATGGTGCTGAAAAAGGAACACGGAATGAGATTTTCGCCTTTGTTCATAAGGAAAATGTAGATACACGAGATAAAAAAAAACTTGGAAAGTAATGGACTTCATTTTCGCATAAGAAAAAAAAAGTAAAGTAGCTGTTATCCAGATAGTAAAATATGTTGTGACCTGTTATTTTCGTATTGTTATAGTGCAAAGTCATTCGGAGCAAGACGATTCCTCAGATGTTGAAATAGATTACTTACTTGACCAACTCCGTGCGGAAAACCCAACGAACGACTTTCACTACACAAAACGACCATTACGTCAACGCAACTATGGGTTGGTTTACACGATTGTCACAGCAGTATAACATCCCCAGATAGTATCGTGCGCACGTAAAAGGAAAAACGTGGATTGAAAGCGCATGCCCGATAGCTACTTTAGCCATTAAATTAACATTCACCACACTAATGGCTAAGGTAACATGGTGAATGATAGCACAGCAGCACGCTGGTGTAATGTATCGTCCACAGAGGCGAAGTGGTAATAGTTACCGATGCTAGTACAACCCTTACTGTCAATGTGTATCTCCATCCAACACATATTCCAACTAGTCAAAAGCAGGAAGCAACAACTGAACGGTGAAGTAAGTAAATATACTTAATCAAAACCGTGTTTGTGTACGGCGCAAAACATGGTTAAACAAGAGAATCTGCAGCGATTCAAATATGTGACATTTAACACACTGAAAATACATTTCGGAAGCAGCAACCGAATGGGAATTTGAGCAGCGCAGTTCACTGGAATCAGCAGAAATCAAATGAAACACAGGAGTTGTTTTCTATAGTTTACATTATCGCACCCTTAAAATCCACATATTTGACCTTCGTTCCCTCGAAGCACATTGGGATGATACCGATAGTAAACATCACACGATTCTTGCTGCACGAAAATTTTGATACAAAAAAAAAAAAAAGGAACAACTATAAAGCGTGTTTTTTTATTTGTTTACGAGTAATAATAACATAGTGGAAATCAACATAAAAAAATTTTTTAGAGGATCACAAATAATATAAATAAGAAAAATAACAGAAACAATCATTTCATCTAGGTTCTTAAAAATGTAATTATTGAAGTTTCATTACTCATAATCTGGAGGCGTATCGTAACCAATTACGAACTTACGTACTTGCATGGGGTGTGGCTACCGTTGATTGAATACCACTAAAGTAATCAGAAGGGACCTTAAAAAAATTCGCGTTATTATGTGGCATCAAGATAGAATTCACAGTCATGTGTATAATCGAGCCTGCTTCATATGTTCATTTTCCGATGTCTCGGCATGAAGCCGCTTTCTTTCCACATATTATACGCAGAGGCCTGAAAAATACGCGAGTACAATGACCCGTAGGCTTTACTCTATTTTCGTATGCAAAATCATGAAGATATCACTGTTCGTTGGTTGCTTGTTGTATTAGCGGAAAACGGTGATTCTGTCTGCATTTTACTGTGTATTTATTGTAGGCTCAGAGTTGTCCAGGAGGTGTAATTCAACGGGTAGACCAATATCATTAGCAATACAAACGAACGGGGTTTTGAATTCTAGCTTGTCCCGAAATGAAAACGCGAATTTTTCAGGTCTCTAATTATACGACACATGATTCGTTAACGCCAATTTAAGAGTTCATTCATTGACACTCACTTACCGAGGGCAGGTTAAATTAAATATGGGCCAATAACAAAATAAGTAAACGTGTTTTAAGTATAACCTGTTACTACAAAATTACGCGAGATTTGTAGACCCTGACACTTCGCGAAATGTAATTGGCACCAGTCTGGACTTCACGATGCTCTACTTACGCGAGCAGAGGTCATTTGATCACTAACTACTGTCACAGCCAGGGTTCATTCTACTGTTCGGCTCACCCACGTGGTTCAGACTTCTCCGGGTTGTAGCTGATAAGCAGAGGTCCGATGATATATGTGGATCTAACACACATGTTTAGGCTGTTCACGGTAAAGTGAGCATTTTTGAGGTCCTGGTTATTTTTTCCTTATCAACTATTTTTTATCCTTCCTCCTTCCTCCACTTTTTAAAATAAGTATTGCCATGTAAGTAATAAACACAGTGTATACACTAAAAAAAAAAAAAACTGGTGTAGGCGTGAGCATACAAATAACAGAGGTATGGAACCAATCAGAGTAACGCGATGCTGTCGGCAGCTAGAATGGCGGGTTATCAAGATTTAAGTGAGTTTGAACGTGGTGTTATAGTCTGCGCACGAGAGATGGGACACAGCATCTCCAAGATAGCGATAACGTTTGGATGTTCGCGTACGACCATTTCACGAGTGTACCGCGAATATCAGGAATCCGGTAAAACATCACATCCTCGACATCGCCGCGGCCGGAAAAAGATCGCGAAAGAACGGGACAAATGACGACTGACGAGAATCATTAAACGTGACAGACGTGCAACCCTTTCTAAAAATGGCGCAGATTGGATCTGTGGACTGCCCTGCATGATTCATGGTGTGAATTGCCTCCTGCATACCTTCATACATAAGTCGAGTCCATGCCACGTCGTCTTGCGGCACTTCTGCGTGCTCGGGAGGGTCCTACACGATATTAGGCAGGTGTACCAGTTTTTTTTGGCTCTTCAGTGTATATTTCACCGGACTCTAAAGTTAATGTCTGAGTCTACACTAGATTATATTTTTTGACTATCATTTCAAATGAGAGGCTTTCAAAATGTGCTCACTTTACCGTGAATATCCTCTACTAGCTTGAAATCTAGCATGTTACCAGATTATAAAGCGAAATGATAAGGTCCCTAGAGATTTTCTTGCAGGTGTCTAGTAATAAGTGAATAAAAAAAAACAGCTCCAATTGGTATACAGACAAATTTCAAAAGTTCAGTTCAGTTTTTGAAGTGTGTTTTTTAGGTTCACATTTCTATAACGCGTTCGTTGTACACCGTAAAAAATTATTTGGAAATTTACTACACCGGGATATAGAAATGATGAAAACGCGTGTTTGGTAAAAAGGATTTCCCATGAATTCATACAGTGATTCCTACAACTGTTTCTCTGTAAACGTGAAATGTGTGTGAAAAGTACCGAACGCGTTTGGGATTATTACTAACATACAGTTACGGATGGCGCTTTCAGGCGCGTTCGGACGCGTTCGTGTTTCCTCGGCACCACACATGTGCAGCAGTGAATATGATTGGTACTTTTGTCGATCGTCGCATGTCTCATATCCGCTGTGCGAGAAGATGTGTTAACCATTTTGTCTGGTGTTCGTGGTGTTTTAAAGGATCGAAGCAGTAGTGGTTATTCTCATAAAATTCCGGATACCTTATAGGTAAGTTATTAATAATATATACATTTACTCTTCACGCAATATTTGTCACATCTTTATCGTCGTAGGAATGCTTAATGCATGTTAGACTGTAGGAATATATGGCTTAAATGTATCAGTTTATATCTGTTTAGGTGTTGTAAATTACGTTAAAGGTGCATATGTAGAGATATTGCCAGTCTTTATATTACATGGTAAACGTGTAAAAAAAAACAATACAATTTAGTTAAAAACTCGCCTTCGTATGCTCTCCACACAACAGAATTCCGGGAGCTGAAGAGTGTGCAAAGAAAATTATATCCCATAAACAGTAAAATCACAGAAAATTTAATTTTAATACCTGGTAAACACACATAACTGTCTAATTTTTTTATAATTTCTCAATGTATAACAGCTAAACTTAACCTAAACTTATTTTGGATTCTGAGTTTACTAATTCAAAAAAACCTTACAATTATGCTAAGATAGTTGGGGAGTCATTAATTCTGTGTATAACGTTTCTGGTACGCCCAGAAAAAGGATTTTATTGTATGATAACCATTAAAAATAATAAAATATTTTTAAAAAATCTTGCAGCATAGCATATAATGAGAGTAATGATAAGTTTTTGCAATAGGGCAATATTTGGTTGAAATGAATAAATTATTATTTCCCCGCCTCCAGAAAAATTCCATTCAGAATACAGTTATTGCAGTCACAATTACCAACGAACAGCATTATTAGTAAGTAAAAAAACAACAATTTTTTTTTACTTATACGTAACATCAAGCTTTGACTTGGTCAAAGAAATTGTTATGAAAATTAAAAAAAAATATAGGCTAATATTTCAAATTTACTAAATGGGTTGTTTTTGTAGCTGCTGAACACTACAAAATCCCTTAGAATATACCAATTACCTAAAATAATATCTGTAATACTGGTGTAGCCTAGGTCAGTTCGTTCAGTAACCGTTTTTTAGTATGTATGCCTATACAAGATTTGAGAAAAACTAATAATTAATAACCATAACATAAACACACAAACCTCAAGTTATGTTGTTATTATGAAGTTCTAGAGTTGCTTCTATGTTATTTTTGGGATCTTCCAAATCCTCAAATGATGTGATTGTGTGTTCATTTGATATAATCAAAAATCAACATAGTAGTTTGGGCTGTGTAGATCAGCAAAGATTCGAGGTAAACATATTACAAAATCTGGAACATTCCTGCTCAAGCTTGTATTATAATATCCCTTTACACAACATTCTTTATGAGAATTCCACAAGCAAATTATGTTAACAACTGTAGTCTGTTTCATGTATGAGTGGTAAATTTTGAGAGTTCCAAAAATGTACATGATGT
The DNA here is from genome assembly GCA_002778355.1 of Clitarchus hookeri. Taxonomy (NCBI): domain Eukaryota; kingdom Metazoa; phylum Arthropoda; class Insecta; order Phasmatodea; family Phasmatidae; genus Clitarchus; species Clitarchus hookeri. The sequence goes on from NQII01007477.1 coordinate 53,859, forward strand.
GTAATTGTTGTTTAGAAAGAGTTTCTCCACCACAGCTATCAGCTGTTATGCAGTCTGTAAAATCAAGAATGTTTATGAGCAGTTTTCAGTTAGAATTTTTAAACAATGTATGCCTACTTTTTGAAAAATGCATATATACATTGTATATAAACTTTAATATATGTAGCGAATATAGATATGGTAGTCAGAGCTGTAAATCTCTTGAAAGTAATACATCAGTTTTAAAATATAATTCAAGTCAGAAATGTAACTATCGAATTATAAAGTTACCAATTTCAGATTTGCTAACTATTTTTTGTATTTTTTTACCATCATGGCAACATACGTCCAGAAACTAATCACATGCCATAGTACTTATCAAGTGGAAGTGTGTATATATTAACATACATGCTGTAAATATTGGTCAAAGGTACTGTAAAAATGTTCTGTTGTAGTTACATGAAACCGAGAATACCACTGCGACTATGTTCACTGACATCTATAGTAGATGACACAATAAGTAGAATAGAAATGTTTGTCTGCAAAAATGATACATCACAGAATGGTCATTGTAATGTCCACGGTTACATCAAGATAGTGGATGCCGTTATTGTATTAATGGGCAGTGTCGGAAAAACTGTTGATGGCCCATTACAAGTACGCTGTGTGCTGCTTGAGTGAGAAATTATCATTTGAGGTAGGGCACAGTAATACCTGTCTGGTTTCCATTTAGATTGCTTTTGTAAATAATTGCCATATTTTATGTTTTTAAATTGAATAATTATTTATCGCATATTATTTCCCACATTTTCATATATTTATAACATTTATAAGTTGAGTTTATCTAAGTGATGTAACTGTAAAAATTAACACACTTGAAACAAGTGTACTTTTTTGGTTAATATAAGTTTTTTAAATGCAAATTTTGAGTTTGAACTAATAGGTATGGACGGACTATTGGCTATACATAGTTTTTCTTGTTGGGAAATCTAAGTTTGTAGAGTTTCTGTTTGCTGACAGTGTTACAGCACAGCTATTTCGATTGTAAGAAGCCCAGTGCATGTTTTATTGTTACTGATTTTGTATGTGAAAATCAGGAAATTTCACGTGACAGGGAAAAGTCAGGGAAAATGTAAATAATTGGCTACACTGCAAAAGTTGTTAGTTGTGTGAACGCAGGTTATTTTATTACGATCAGGTGCAATTTAAAGTTTCAATTTTCAAGCTTGTGAACTGGCAATAATACATAGACGTACGAAATAAAAGTATTTTAGTTTTTGTAATGGGCACTCGTGTAGCGTACTGTATATCGCGAGCAATATAAGATGGGTTGTATAAAATGTGGGCCCTGCTTGCTTGGTCTGTTACAGTGAAATTCAATTCTGCTACACTGATAGCATATTTGTTCGGTCAGCGGTGGAAGAATATAATATTGGAAGGTTTCGGTCCTGAAAATTTGTTAGAGAAAATGGTAAGACTCTGCCTCGAAAACAGGGAGAAAGAAGTCAGGGGATTCCAAAACGGGTAGGTTTTTGTAGTGTAATTTCCCAGAATTTAGTTTTTAGCCATTCACAGAGCATGTTTTCTCCAAAAAAAAAATATGTGCCAGTTCAAAAAGGTAAGAAAATGCAGTGAGGCATCCAATATACAATTTAAACTGTTTAATTATCTTAACACGTTAAGTTGTTTGATACTAAAGATATGCAGTACTTAAAATACTGAAGGGGAAGAAAATAGTAATGTGTATTAACAAGGAAATCTTATTAAAAGGGTTTAATTATTCATGTGTACAGACAAGGTGAAAAGTTAATAAATTTATTAAGCAGGAAACTTCTGAAAAGAACTTCTTAAGGGGGTTCTCTACCAAACTATAAATATTAACTTAAGTAACATATTCAATAGCTACAAATGAAAAAGTGTAGGGCCTGTGTGCTAATCTTTAATGTAAATATAAAATCCTACTTTGCTGAAATTGAAATGTATTTACAAACTTTCGGAAAGATTTCATAATTCCATGCTTGCTGTAACTCAGTAAAGTGCGATATCCATCATTACTCTGATTGGTGAGCCCATCTAATTTAAGTGTGGCTTATAAGTGGACGCTTTACTAATTAAACAAAGTGGTGCAGCGATAGAACACTGATAGGCATTTTGCATTCGGGAGGTCGTGGCTAATGATCACGGTGATAAAATATGTTTTGTAGTTTTTGAAAGTGAAGGATTATAAGTTATTAATTATTAATTAATTACCATGCATTAATTTTCTTGCTCCTTATTCCTTACTGCTGTTTCAGAATATGCCACAAGTCTGCATAAGTGACCTGGTTTAGGGAAGCTGTTCTTGCTTCAAAATTCGCACGTGATATTGTTACAGTGGTACGTGAGAAGTAAAAATTGTCACATGGTCAGTACCCGGCAAGTGGAAAAACTGTAGCGCCTAACTTTCAATGTACCTCCTTGTACAGTTGTTCTACTGGTCTGTTATGTACATAACTAAATACTGTGAAACGTTATGATGTACATGACACTACTACCCATAATAAATATCCAGAAATGGGGCTTTCCCGAAAAAAAAAATAAACTTCCCGGAAAATGGTATAAATTGACATTGCTTATTACCCAGTACACTAATTTACTAGTGGCATCACGATATTCGCAGTACGTTTTACCAAATGCAGTAGTGGGGAGGATTCTGAAGATCAGGAAAATTGTGGGGTAAAATACATGTAAATTACATGTAATTTGGGATCCTTAACCACGTTAAATGCAAGACGACCTAACATAACTTCGCGATATGTGATTGCAGGGGGAGACTGTGCTGACAGGAGATAGTGTGTTAGCAAAAGTATAAGTAATCTCTCGTTGGTTCATCCGCCCCCTGTGATTAACCCATACTGAAGTTAGGTTTTCTGCATCTTACATGGCCGGTAGCAGCAGTACGCGAGATCTCCAATTCCCACAGTCACATACTTACTACACTACACAATACATTTCACTACACTTATATAGTGTAGTGACTTTATATAGTGTAAACTTTCCATGCTAAAACTCGACGTTACTCACCCATGTAAGCGGCGAATTTAGCTCCTTTGTTATTTTTTGCTGATAACTCACGTACACTAAACATTAACTTCTATTCAGTTTGTATAAACTCTGCAATTAGTTAGTTAATTCCACACAATTATTATATTATAAATAACACTTGACGTCAAGAAAAACTCTTATTTCCGCATAAAATTTCGACTTAACGCGTCACGTGGAAATAATCGCAAAGAAACGGGCGTAATAGAACTCGTCGATCGCAAGCCTTCACGCGGTCAAATTCACTCGTTTTCTCAACTTCCGGACATTGCCGGCGTAAACTGACGTGAAGTAGGTAAAAAATGGAACCTGTGTGTTTGCACATGACTTCTCGAGCACCGCACGACTTGTCGAGCAGCTGCGGGCTGGTGGCGGGCCGGTGGCGGGCAGAACGCCGCGCTACCGCCCGGCAAACAACCTGTACGCCTGCGTTCCACCTCGTTTCTAAACACCATATCCGAGGCCTTAACAATGGTGTTCAGAAACGAGAAAATTACCAAAGAAATAATTTTCTTATCTTAGCAGCATTTTCACTTAGTTGTTCCGAAAAAAAAAAAAAAATTTCTGGAACCTATGTATTTTCCTTTATTTTTCTGTTTCTGTAGTTTTTTTGTAGTCTGTTCTACAAATTCTCCGGTCAACACAAGTGCCACTTTTGAGAGAATAAAAACATTTGGCTACTTTTACAGCTGACTTATTGATTACCGAAATAAAACTAATGATAGTATGGTTTTAATTGTTTCTTTGTGCCGGCGCTTATCAAACTCATTTCATTTGCTCGTTGTTCGCGCCAGATCACATACATCCTGTAGATCAGCTGCCTGCGCCGAGTTAAAAGTTGGCTTCGTAGTCCATAAAGTGGCGGGTTAGTACAACTAACGATGGCCATGTTTATCGAAACCACAAAAATTAAATTAGTCATTAAAATTAGGAACTTGTCTACATGTAGCTTGGTTAAAATTTTAGACTTTACAAATTAGTTCACTAGTACAAAATACGTGTTTATTTTAGAATATGGATAGATTTTTTTTATTAAGTTGCTAAATGTTTTCTTACTGTTTTCCTTTATAAATGTAGTTATTATGCTGGCAAAATGTGTGATATCTAATTGAATCAGGCACTCGGTTCAAATTTATTATATAAACTACACTAAGGGTCAGTGGTTGGGATATATCATCTGGTGATTTATTTTTCCATCTGAAAAGGATGCATTTTCAAAATTCGCTGAACAAGTAACTATATATTTCTCACTAAATGCAAATATTTAAATTTTTTTATTGGTTTTTTAATTGCCAGTTCATTTACATATCTTTGACAGGATTGAGAGCTTATTTTGCAGCGAAATATATATTTTACGAATAAACATTGCAATTACTGCATGCCAAACAAGTTTACTGTGTTCTTACTAAATCTATTAATTCAGTTGTGTTTACTGTGTTTATTTTTTAAATTTCCATGCACTTTCTTTTAAAAGGGTTTCCATGTGATTGGTGAAAAAATCTGCAGTAAAGCTCACTGCAGTTCTGCACACAAGTTTTATAGATAAGAAATTTGAATATAAAAATATATATTACCAAAAAATTTAATTTGTGGGATATGCTGAAAGATTTCAAAATAATGTTTACAGTACAAAAGTTGCAGTGAAAGATGTATTCCGTACTTTAAGTAAGACGATATTGCAAACATGGTGTTATTTCTTTAATAGATACACCAAATGCTCAACAATGTGGTTCACACACGAGGCAGATGGGCACCTGAAAAGTTTGCACTTTCATATCTTGTCATTTTTTTTCTGGGTCGGAATTGAATTCTGTATGTAGTAAGTCGAGATACGAGCATATAATTCAAAATGCTTTATCGGTGAACATCCTGCCCTAGTTACGTAGTATGCATGTTAAACTGTATGCTGTCCATGAGGTAAAGTGAACAATTACTGAACATTTAATCGAGGTGACAAGTATGCCTGTAGGTTGCCAATCATATGTAAAAGAACATAACACAAATACAGTCTAGTACTTGTCAACAATCATGCGAAACGTCGCGTGAAAAATGTGTCGTCCTTTGTGCGTGCCTGTTGACNTACAGTCTAGTACTTGTCAACAATCATGCGAAACGTCGCGTGAAAAATGTGTCGTCCTTTGTGCGTGCCTGTTGACAAGTACTATACCGTGAGTACTTGTGATTCTGTCCTTTTATAAGTTACTCAACACCTTGTGATTTATCATGGACCGGTATTTTTTGCAGTTGATACAAAATTGCATGAAAACTTGTGGAAGACTACCACTTCAGTGTGAAATTATTACATTGGACTGTGGTAATTTGAAAATAATGCAGCAAAATTAGAATAGTTGTAATTAGTCTTTACTTTCTGTATGTTACAGAACTGTCCATTTTTAATTTGGACATATTTTAATTAATCGTCAACTTGTGCTGCAGTTATGCAGTTCGCATAGCTCAGTATCAATACAGGTGTCATCATCATGTAATTATAAGGGCCTAGAAATTTTTATGAATTGCAGAATAATGTTAAATAATGAAAATTATGGAGAAATCATTCTTATTCGCAATATTCTGTAAAAATGCCTGTATTCACAAAACAGAAACGAAATTTCTCTTTAAATTGTATTCAAAACCACAGTGGTGACTTTCTTTTCCCATGAAAACCCTTACGAGCAGTTTTCCANTACAGTCTAGTACTTGTCAACAATCATGCGAAACGTCGCGTGAAAAATGTGTCGTCCTTTGTGCGTGCCTGTTGAAAAGTACTATACCGTGAGTACTTGTGCTTATGTCCTTTTATAAGTTACTGAACACTTTGTGATTTATCTTGGACCGGTATTTTTTGCAGATGATACAAAATTGCATGAAAACTCATGAAAGACTACCACCTCAGTGTGAAATTATTACATTCGACTGTGGTAATTTGAAAATAATGCAGCAAAATTAGAATAGTTGTAATTAGTCTTTACTTTCTGTATGTTACAGAACTGTCCATTTTTAATTTGGACATATTTTAATTAATCGTCAACTTGTGCTGCAGTTATGCAGTTCGCATAGCTCAGTATCAATGCAGGTGTCATTATCATGTAATTATAAGGGCCTAGAAATTTTTATGAATTGCAGAATAATGTTAAATAATGAAAATTATGGAGAAATCATTCTTATTCGCAATATTCTGTAATAATGCCTGTATTCACAAAACAGAAATCAGATTTCTCTTTAAATTGTATTCAAAACCACAGTGGTGACTTTCTTTTCCCATGAAAACCCTTACGAGCAGTTTTCCATGCTATACAGCATTATCTCTCATTTACTTCACACATGTACTTACAACACTTAAAAACAATTTGTGTTGTATTAACTCCATAAACGTAAATTGAAATGCTATCGCTGTGCATGCTATTTGATAAGTCGACCCGAATCGCGAAGCACTCGTATCGCTAAGGCCATGTCTCAATCTTAAGAGCGTTCTTCTGCCCAATCTAACGAGAGCACTACTTCACATACTCGCTCTGTGAAATTGAGACAGCAAAAATCTCTCTGGGGTCACACAGCTGATGCCAAAACGCGCAAAATCATGTTAAGGTATAATCACGGCCATTGCTATTGCAAGTGATTTGTACACGTGCAAAAAATTTCAAAAATAATTATTGCACTGCAGAGAGTAAAATACATTTATTTTCGTTTTGCACTTACAGCAATTATTGTATGTAACTGTGCACACTATGCGAAAGTGAGAAAAAATACATGACCTGGTAAAACCAAGACAGTCAGGAATCCTTTCCTACGTGTTTATAAATACACGTTATGCAAGTTATTTGATAGACTGAAACGGTTAATATTGCCATGCAAGTAAAATGTGATGCGGCTTTGGCTCGCCAAGCTACTATAACCTCATTCAAATGCTTTAGCACTGTAAACAAATATGGCGTGTGGTCGGAGAGTGCGAGAGAGCACCAGCAAGTGTGCTCTCTCCTCTCTGCGCTCTTACCCTTGTGCACGCTCTCCAACGAACTGAGACAACCAGACAACGTTGCATGTGACATCATTGTAACGTGTTCACAAGAGCACTCGAGATGGTTCTCTTGACCAATTGAGACACTGTCTAACCTCTATTTAATGTTTTTTTTTATTTTTTGAACGGGCAATCCTAACCGAAAATGTTGGTGACATGACGAAAGTAATCCGTAGATATAAGAATAAAGAGTATTTTTTTTGAGTTAATGTAATAATTACGCACTTGACATTTCCGCAGTATATGTAACACTCCCGACTTAACTCATCCTCTACGAATTGTTGTTTAGGTTCTTGATAGTGAAGAGAGAGCAGAATTTTAGTCGCCTGTTTACGTTACAAAATCGGTTGAAATTGCCAGAAATAGTAACTTTTTAAAAATCGTGATCAGGAGTTTGAAAATGAAGGCTTATATGTTTATGTAAACATTTAGTCAGCACGAAAATACATACGGAAACACTATTTACATAAACACATAAGCCTTCATTTTCAAACTCCCGGTCTCAATTAAAAAAAGTAAATTTGTGTAAAAGACAGATACAGTAGAAGTGAATTGGTGTAAAAGCAGATATCTGTTTGCAGCAATTTCCAGATTTCCAAGAAACATTTTTCTTGCACTCTACTACTTTACTATTAGGAATTTTGTGGAAGCACTTTAGTATATAAAGAGTATTTTTATTTTGTGTATAATAATTTTTTTTACTAATTTTTGTAGGTAGGTTGCGAAATTTGTGTTGGAATAATATTTAACAGTGAACAAGCATTTTGCCAATGTTTCCTTTTATTTTAATTTTACTTCAGTTTTATTGTTTTACTGTCACTTATTTATTAAAAAACACATTCTAGTATACTTAATAGGTGTATAAAACCACTATGGGATTCATGTATCCAAAATACTCGTAAGTGTAGGAACAAAAATTGAAAGGCTGTCGAAGGTCAAGATGTGGCAATTATGTGGGACGTAACGACTGATTAAAAGGGACAGTGTGTTTTTATGTTATATTGAAAATATTATGAACAAATGAACAGAAGCTGTATCTGGGTGGTGTTAAATTCTTAGATAAACGCAAACGCTAGGGAGTGTTCTTAGGCAGTTTTAAATGTCTTGACTAAGTACAAGATCGATCACACAAAAATTGCTACGACTGTGACAATGTCAGTTACACAGGTTGTTCTTCTTTCTTTACTTTGAAATGTTTTTTTAATGTTTTCACGGAAATGCAGTATGTCCCAATTCCAATTAATGAATAACAAATTATATTTACGTTACAAAAACCATAGATTCTTGTTCTAACAATGACATCGGTATTTTTTTGCTATAAAATTTATTTGGCAAAATAAAAATATTTTCATAGTAAAATGATAGAATTTTTATGATGAAATTGTTTTAATTGATTTACCATAAATGTGGGGTCTTATAGATGTCTGTATTTGATTATACTCACTATACATAACCATCTGAGTGGTATACTTGGGTAAAATATTTGGTCTGGTGAGCCATATGAGTTTGAACATATCTTTGAGCATTAAGGGGAGTGTTATTTGTTTTATNGTAAAATATTTGGTCTGGTGAGCCATATGAGTTTGAACATATCTTTGAGCATTAAGGGGAGTGTTATTTGTTTTATAACTTGTAATACACTATGCAACCTGCATAAATCCTTATCTCATCACAGCGCATTTACGTGTTACCTCAGGAGGAGGCTGGTTTTGCATAATTCGTGCGTGTATATTTGGACAGTAAATTTCTTTCACACCAACTTTGTGGTTTGTGTATGTATGTGAGTGTGAGGGGGGGGACGGTACAGTCATGCATGCATGCATGTGCATCACTTTAGCTGAAATTTGGTATTTGAAACTAGATCACAATTTGTTATTTCTGGTCAAAATATGTAGACAAACCATAGCACTTTAAGCTCTGNTCGACCCGAATCGCGAAGCACTCGTATCGCTAAGGCCATGTCTCAATCTTAAGAGCGTTCTTCTGCCCAATCTAATGAGAGCACTACTTCACATACTCGCTTTGTGAAATTGAGACAACAAAAATCTCTCTGGCGTCACACAGCTGATGCCAAAACGCGCAAAAAATCATGTTAAGGTATAATCACGGCCATAGCTATTGCAAGTAATTTGTACACGTGCAAAAAATTTCAAAAATAATTATTGCACTGCAGAGAGTAAAATACATTAATTTTCGTTTTGCACTTACAGCAATTATTGTATGTAACTGTGCACACTATGCGAAAGTGAGAAAAAATACATGACCTGGTAAAACCAAGACAGTCAGGAATCCTTTCCTACGTGTTTATAAATACACGTTATGCAAGTTATTTGATAGACTGAAACGGTTAATATTGCCATGCAAGTAAAATGTGATGCGGCTTTGGCTCGCCAAGCTACTATAACCTCATTCAAATGCTTTAGCACTGTAAACAAATATGGCGTGTGGTCGGAGAGTGCGAGAGAGCACCAGCAAGTGTGCTCTCTCCTCTCTGCGCTCTTACCCTTGTGCACGCTCTCCAACGAACTGAGACAACCAGACAACGTTGCATGTGACATCATTGTAACGTGTTCACAAGAGCACTCGAGATGGTTCTCTGGACCAATTGAGACACTGTCTAACCTCTATTTAAGTTTTATTTTTATTTTTTGAACGGGCAATTCTAACCGAAAATGTTGGTGACATGACGAAAGTAATCCGTAGATATAAGAATAATGAGTATTTTTTTTGAGTTAATGTAATAATTACGCACTTGACATTTCCGCAGTATCTGTAACACTCCCGACTTAACTCATCCTCTACGAATTGTTGTTTAGGTTCTTGATAGTGAAGAGAGAACAGAATTTTAGTCGCCTGTTTACGTTACAAAATCGGTTGAAATTGCCAGAAATAGTAACTTTTTTAAAATCGTGATCAGGAGTTTGAAAATGAAGGCTTATATGTTTATGTAAACATTGAGTCAGCACGAAAATACATACGGAAACACTATTTACATAAACACATAAGCCTTCATTTTCAAACTCCCGGTCTCAATTAAAAAAAGTAAATTTGTGTAAAAGACAGATACAGTGGAAGTGAATTGGTGTAAAAGCAGATATCTGTTTGCAGCAATTTCCAGATTTCCAAGAAACATTTTTCTTGCACTCTACTACTTTACTATTAGGAATTTTGTGGAAGCACTTTAGTATATAAAGAGTATTTTTATTTTGTGTATAATAATTTTTTTACTAATTTTTGTAGGTAGGTTGCGAAATTTGTGTTGGAATAATATTTAACAGTGAACAAGCATTTTGCCAATGTTTCCTTTTATTTTAATTTTACTTCAGTTTTATTGTTTTACTGTCACTTATTTATTAAAAAAACACATTCTAGTATACTTAATAGGTGTATAAAACCACTATGGGATTCATGTATCCAAAACACTCGTAAGTGTAGGAACAAAAATTGAAAGGCTGTCGAAGGTCAAGATGTGGCAATTATGTGGGACGTAACGACTGATTAAAAGGGACAGTGTGTTTTTATGTTATATTGAAAATATTATGAACAAATGAACAGAAGCTGTATCTGGGTGGTGTTAAATTCTTAGATAAACGCAAACGCTAGGGAGTGTTCTTAGGCAGTTTTAAATGTCTTGACTAAGTACAAGATCGATCACACAAAAATTGCTACGACTGTGACAATGTCAGTTACACAGGTTGTTCTTCTTTCTTTACTTTGAAATGTTTTTTTAATGTTTTCACGGAAATGCAGTATGTCCCAATTCCAATTAATGAATAACAAATTATATTTACGTTACAAAAACCATAGATTCTTGTTCTAACAATGACATCGGTATTTTTTTGCTATAAAATTTATTTGGCAAAATAAAAATATTTTCATAGTAAAATGATAGAATTTTTATGATGAAATTGTTTTAATTGATTTACCATAAATGTGGGGTCTTATAGATGTCTGCATTTGATTATACTCACTATACATAACCATCTGAGTGGTATACTTGAGTAAAATATTTGGTCTGGTGAGCCATATGAGTTTGAACATATCTTTGAGCATTAAGGGGAGTGTTATTTGTTTTATAACTTGTAATACACTATGCAACCTGCATAAATCCTTATCTCATCACAGCGCATTTACGTGTTACCTCAGGAGGAGGCTGGTTTTGCATAATTCGTGCGTGTATATTTGGACAGTAAATTTCTTTCACACCAACTTTGTGGTTTGTGTATGTATGTGAGTGTGAGGGGGGGGACGGTACAGTCATGCATGCATGCATGTGCATCACTTTAGCTGAAATTTGGTATTTGAAACTAGATCACAATTTGTTATTTCTGGTCAAAATATGTAGACAAACCATAGCACTTTAAGCTCTCCCTAATTATTGACTTATAGTAGTTAGTCTGCATCAACCAAAAAAATTTTCATCAGATTAAAAAAAAAACAGTACATACTGCTTCAAACTTTTTTCTCTTATTACTTTGTTTATTATGTAACATTTGTATTTATTGGTGGTTTGTACCATATGTTCAGTTCAAGAGATTAATCAAACAAGTTTTCTCAGCAGATTTTGACTTAATTGACGTATGATTTTTTTAGAATTGTAACATTTATATGTGCTGCAGTGGTATTCAGAATTGGTTAGCGAAGCATCGCACCCCAGTTAAACCTCAAGTAACATAACTAAGAAAACTGGTTTTATAACAAAAATAAATAAAATTTTATATAATAAACCTGCAAGAACATTTAGTATGAACAATTTCAACTATTTGCATATTTTGTTGCAAGGTTCTTTTCCCTATCCTTATTATATACAGATTATAACCAAGATAATGATGTTCAGTCAGAATTGGTTAACTGACTATCGCAACAATGTTCTTAGTCAAGTTATGCATAGTTTGTGGGCAGTTAGCATATTAAATTAAGTTTAATTTCATACGCCTTGATTTTCGGATATTCTATAATCCCAGCATAGTAAGTTCCTACAAAATATAAACATTAAGAATAATTTTTTTACAAACTTTTTGTAACAACTGNATAAACATTAAGAATAATTTTTTTACAAACTTTTTGTAACAACTGACGTTGAACCAAGAATAACTGTATTTGAGAAAGTAGGCTAATTATTTAAGTAACTTCTTTTTTCATTGGTTTGGTAGATTGTAACTGAGCAAGGTGGTATAGCNAGAAAGTAGGCTAATTATTTAAGTAACTTCTTTTTTCATTGGTTTGGTAGATTGTAACTGAGCAAGGTGGTATAGCGGCAAACCACTGGACTCACATTCAGAAGAGTGTTGGTTTTATTCTTGGTCCAGCCATTCTGATTGCGGTTTTCCATGCTTTCCGAAAATCACCCCAGGCGAATACTGGGCTGGTTCCTTGGTACAGATCATCGAAAATTCCTACCCGGTTCCTGCTTCTCTGAGCCACTTGCTTCGTTTATAATGATGTAGTTGTTAGAGACGTTAAGCCCAACCTACCCTTGATATGGTGTTTTATTCCACTGTAAACTTCCCTTCGGTTAGAGATGAAATTATTAAGAATTAAATGCTTTAATTGACAGTAAAGAAATTTACCTACACTAATTGTGTGTGTTTAGCCTTCAATCTTGACACATTAAACAAGTATCACCAACTAGTTCTTGATTGCTTCAGCTTCATCCAGATTAAAATAGTGCAGTGCGATATTTTGGTACACATTGCTAACAGTTTAATTTTCCTCTTCACTTTTGACATGAGTCTTCGCCCTTTCAAACTGAAATTGTGTACAGTATTTAAAAATTCGAAAGACATGTGTATTTTTACTCCGCAATATAAAAAATATACATAAGTTATTTTTCGATTAGTGTTTGCTCATTTTTTGTTGCCAGCGTTGACTCTTGAGTCTAATTATTACTATAGTATATTCACGGTTACTTCCAGCTTTTCTGAAGCCTTGCTTAAGTTATACTTTCCAGCTATTCCTTCGCCTAATGTAAACTAAGCTTTACCAAGTACAGAAAACTACACCAAAGTGGCAATGCACCACATTTCTTGTGCACTCAGTGTAATAATATTTCACATAAGAACTATTTCTTCTAGGAATTACCAATACATCTATTTTCTCAGTTTCTATTCATATTAATTAAATATTATAATAGACANACTATTTCTTCTAGGAATTACCAATACATCTATTTTCTCAGTTTCTATTCATATTAATTAAATATTATAATAGACAGAATGCACAGAAAATATTAATATAACAAAAAATAGCATACTTTTATATAATTTCATGTTAACGCAAGTATAAAACGCTTGTGATTTGTAATATAATTATCGAACAACCAAACACGTCATACATAGGGGTGATTTTTCAAAGGTTAAATTAAAAAAGTGTGAAGAAAACCGTTAATATACCGTAGGTGTTGTGCTGTGAGACTAATGTGTCTTAATTTGATGCGTTTTTGTGGTCTGTCAGTTCATGCTATTTGTAATAAGGGTTGCCAGATTTATGTATTTACCAAGAACAATTCAGATTTTGCTTATTTTGTTCCGCGTACTGTTCTAGTCTGTAAAAGCCAAATGTTTCAATTTTTAATATAAAATGCAAAAACCTAGCAAACGTTAATGTGATTACAGATTAGTGATTGTAGCATCCTTTGAAGAAGAAATGTTCATTCGTTTCAAACACACTCATAGCATTTAAATAACTGGAATTACACAGTCCCAGGACATAACTGAAAATGTATTTTCATGAACTTAAATGGAATATAATATTTAACTATTTTCAAATTTGAAAAATATGCACAATTTGGCTCTGATTAGTACATGTATGATATCTTATTAATTTAGGGTGAATCATAATCGCCAACATATGTACTGACTTTCCTTTCTGAATATTTGGCAACCCTGTTTATTCTGTAATAATCATAATAATACGTACACATTCTTCACTCATTTTAAATTTGTTTTGTTTCAGACAATTTCTGGACATAAATTCATGGCATGGGGTAAGAATACAAAGCAGCAACAGTGAATTTGATGCTTCCATCAGAAAACTGCAAAGCAGTGTGGAGAAATTCACACGTCAGTGGAAAAAGTGTATTTTCCAGTGTTAACAAAAATTATTCTTTTTTTACTCACTACTCTTGCCAGTTACAAGGGTATGCTATCTAAAATAATTCAAATTATTTTCCATTGTTGTGAATAGTTATTTTTATCACATGAAAAAAATACTTGTTTTGTTGCAACTGTAGAAATAAACATGGTATATCAAATACATTTGTGGTGTTTGGCTGCTGTTTTTTTGTTTGTACCTGCAATTACTATTATTTTTCATGTGATTGGCAGAGATTGGCACTTTTTATGGGAATGTAACATAGATTTGGTTACATTTAATGTGCCATATGTCATAATCAGGGAAAGTAGAACAAAAAATGTTACCAAAACAANCTATTTCTTCTAGGAATTACCAATACATCTATTTTCTCAGTTTCTATTCATATTAATTAAATATTATAATAGACAAAATGCACGGAAAATATTAATATAACCAAAAATAACATACTTTTATATAATTTTATGTTAACGCAAGTATAAAACGCTTGTGATTTGTAATATAATTAGCGAACAACCAAACACGTCATACATAGGGGTGATTTTTCAAATGTTAAATTCAAAAAGTTTGAAGAAAACCGCGAATAGACCGTAGGTGTTGTGCTGTGAGACTAATGTCTCTTAATTTGATGTGTTTTTGTGGTCTGTCAGTTGATGCTATTTGTAATAAGGGTTGCCAGATGTACGTATTTACCCAGAACAATTCAGATTTTGCTTATTTGGTTCCGCGTGCTGTTCTCGTCTGTAAAAGCTAAATATTTACATTTTTAATATCAAATGCAAAAACCTAGCAAAAGTTAATGTGATAACAAATTATTAATTGTAGCATCCTCTGAAGAAGAAATGTTCATTCGTTTCAAACACACTCATAGCATTTAAATAACTGGATTTACACAGTCCCAGGACATACCTGAAAATGTATTTTCATGAACAAAAATGGAATATAGTCTACAAATGTTTTAAAATTTTAAAAAAATTACAATTTGGCTCTGTTTAGTACATGTATGATATCTTATTAATTTAGGGTGAATCATAAAAACAACGTCGCCAACGTATGTACTGACTTTCCTTTCTGAATATCTGGCAACCCTATTTATTCTGTAATAATCATAAAAAAACGTAAACATTCTTCACTCATTTTAAATTTGTTTTGTTTCAGACAATTTCTGGACATAAATTCATGGCATGGGGCAAGAATACAAAGCAGCAACAGTGAATTTGATGCTTCCATCAGAAAACTGCAAAGCAGTGTGGAGAAATTCACACGTCAATGGAAAATGTATACTTTCAAAGTGTTAACAAAAATAATTATTTTTTTACTCACAACTCTTGCCAGTTACACGGGTATGCTATCTTAAAATAATTCAAATCCTTTTTCATTGTTGTGAATAGTTATTTTTATCACATGAAAAAAATACTTGTTTTGTTGCAACTGTAGAAATAAACATGGTATATAAAATACATTTGTGGTGTTTGGCTTCTGTTTTTTTGTTTGTACATGCAATTCCTATTATTTTCATGTGATTGGCAGAGAGACTGCCCTTTTTATGGGAATGAAACATAGATTTGGTTACATTTAATGTGCCATATGTCATAATCAGGGAAAGTAGAACAAAAAATGTTACCAAAACAAGTATGAGTAAATGATAAAATTGAAATATTACCAAACTAGACAAACACTTATTCTTGAAGTGATGTATTTGTTTAAAGAGGACAATTTATAACGAGTTTGTACATCTTTATTGATAGATGTAGCAACATTATGACCTTTCACAGTTTGCAAGGTCCATTCATCATGTACAATGCATTAACCACCTTATACGAAGTTAAGTGAAACTGCTGTTGCAGAGTAATAAAAACTACATAAATTACAGATAATCCCTAGTTGTATGCTTTATATTTGCTTTCACAGTTTTTTCTGGATTTTGTTAATTTATTTTGTTAGAATCTGTTTTGTGGATGCATNTTCACAGTTTGCAAGGTCCATTCATCATGTACAATGCATTAACCACCTTATACGAAGTTAAGTGAAACTGCTGTTACAGAGTAATAAAAACTACATAAATTACAGATAATCCCTAGTTGCATGCTTTATATTTGCTTTCACAGTTTTTTCTGGATTTTGTTAATTTATTTTGTTAGAATCTGTTTTGTGGATGCATNATGCTTTATATTTGCTTTCACAGTTTTTTCTGGATTTTGTTAATTTATTTTGTTAGAATCTGTTTTGTGGATGCATTCCTTTTAGACTATGAGTAATGAAATATTGTATACATCCCTTACAGTTTACGTTGTGTATTAACTAAATCAAATCAACAATTTTCAGTCAAGAGTGCTCAATTTCTATCTCTAATTTCTTCGGAATAGGCTTCCTAAATGTAAAATACAGTTCCTACATGATCATAACTGGTGCATTATTTTAAATATACTGAGTAAGAGTACCATAATTAGTCCCATTGTAATAAAAATGAGTACTAATGTTTTAAATATTTTTATAATTGATTTTTGCACATCCATTTCAGCCACAAAAGTTTTATAAGTGAATTGAAATGTGCTTTCTAAAGTATCCGAAACGAAAATATGCTTAAGGTTTTATTAAAAATAAACGTTTATTAGTATATGATTTTTAAAACATTTAAATAATTAAATTCTAGCATAATATTTTTAAGTNATTAAAAATAAACGTTTATTAGTATATGATTTTTAAAACATTTAAATAATTAAATTCTAGCATAATATTTTTAAGTGTTGCAAAATATATGCGTTCTTTATTAATATACAACATAAATCACACTTTTCTGACAATGTTCGTAGTGTGTGTACTACTTTTTGATTAAGCTCTGCATTTCGCACAGTANACATAAATCACACTTTTCTGACAATGTTCGTAGTGTGTGTACTACTTTTTGATTAAGCTCTGCATTTCGCACAGTAAGGTGCCAGGAAGCCACTCGCCTTATGCCTGAAGTATTCATTTGTGCAAACTGACTTGTTGTTCGGTAAAAATACCNAGGTGCCAGGAAGCCACTCGCCTTATGCCTGAAGTATTCATTTGTGCAAACTGACTTGTTGTTCGGTAAAAATACCGCACTTCTGTACGACAGCTGTCATAATGGTATGCGATCATTCCCATAAATATGTATGGTAAATGCACCACACTTGCATACTACAGCCGCCAATATGGCGTGTGATCGTTCCTGTACACATGCATAGTAAAGGTGCCATACTTGTGTACTACCGCTGCCAATATGGTATGTGATGATTCACATACATATGTCCGGTAAAGTTACTATACGCTTGTGCCTCACCTGCCAATGTTGGACGTGATCGTTCCCATACTAGTATAGCACATCTGCTAATCTGATTTGAAATCGTTCCTATGCAAGTGTCTGGTAAATGTACTTAAGTTGCATGGTATGATTTCTAAACATTTGGAAATGTTACCATACATTTGTATGGTAATGTATCCATTTGTGCATAGGAAAATCTCCATACACGTATTGGAATGTTACAAAACTTATGTATGGTACATTTCCCATACGTTGTCTGGGTTAAAAACTTCCGATAAATGTTTGGGAGTCGTACAAATTTTTTAATTTTTTTTACATCGCACATCCGACGCGCGCGGGTCGCGGTGTTGTGTTGACACGAGCGTGTTATCCATGTGAGTTCACCGACGGCACGTCAGGTGGTCTGTAAGGGAGAATCGATCCCTGAACTCCCCCTTCACACCACCCCCTACCACCCTTACAGGTCCGCCCCCGCGCCCCGACTATTCACGCGACCTTGTGGCCAAGGTAGCACAGTTGCATGTGTAGTCGGACGCACGCACGCACACTCAACTTGCCGCCCCTCACTCGCCCACACACGAAAGCTGTAACGGTGATGAACCGTGAAGGGGGGGGGGTGGTAGAGTGCTCATTATAGCTGTGGTGTAACCACTCTCCATGTTCCAACACTTTTCTGCCAATAACACTAAAATAAAAGTAATACTTTTTATGTGTGCAAGTAATTTCAGATGTTTGTAAACTTTCTCCAACCCAGTTTTAATGTAATTAGAATATACTGAAGTAGGTCTAAGTATTTTGTTCGTATAAAAGGGCGGGTGTGTCAAAAATTCAAATTCAAATTTCGCATGTGGGAATCGTGCCAGACGATGCCGCTAGTCGGCGGGTTTTTTTTTCAGGGATCTCCCTTTTCCCCACGCTCTTTCATTCCGGCGCTGCTCCACACCCACCTCACTTCACCTTCGTCAGCTCGGCTCTCAAGACCTCGATGTCAACAGCCGGCCAAAATCTCTTCGCTCTCTCTGCAAATGTTTAAACGAACTCGTCCATCGCCGTTGACCACGAGACTGTCAAAAGTAGCCAAGGGCGAAGTCGCCGTTCGGCAAATACGCGGAAGACAGAAATCAGTCTGCCTCATCTTTAGTCTACGCTAGGCGAAGTCAACGTTCGGCAAATGCGCGGAAGACAGAAATCTGTCTATACCTCATCTTTAGTCTACGCTACGAACGACCAACCAAATCAAACCAACCCCCTCGGCGCACACGCGGGTCGGGCCTAGGCCGGTCCGTCAACTTGACTCGCTGCCAGATCCGATAGCACGCCGGCGGGAACTTCGTATCGATTAATCGCTGCTCGAAGGGTCATAGCTTTAGAAATCCGTCACCCCCGCTGCGGTGGAACGGCCGCTGAGCACACTTAGCCGTCGCCGGAACGGAACAGTTGTTTAGGGATTTTCCTCTCCACGCCCTGAGCCTTATGTGATGAATTACTGCTTCGTGCAGTTCGTATTCCGCGTGCCCGTGCGCTGGCGGGCCTGTGCTTATGGTCTATTCGCTTTACCTTTGCGCTTTTTTTTAATAAAAAATTTGCAAAAAAAATCTTCCCATTATTACTTTTTTTTTTTTGTTGCTTAGATATGTCATGTTTCACATGCATCTGACAGTTATATTAACAGAAACAGTTCCTGGTTAAATTGAATTTTAATATATTTTATCTATAATATTTCAATTATAATGAATATTAATAAAAAAAACTATAGACTATTCACTGTAAAGTGTGCAGTTTTAAAAGCCCTCTCAATTTTAATAATAGTCAGTAAACATATTTTATTTTAGCTTTATACGTTAACTTACGAGTGCGGTGGAATATACACATTGTGTTTGTTACTTGCGTGGCAATGTTTATTTTAAAAAGGCTGTTAAAGGATAAAAATTGGCTGAGAGAAAAAGTAGCTAGGGCTTCAAAAGTGCTCACTTTACCGTGAACAGCCTATAAGAAACTGCCCTAATGCAAAATATTATTAAATTGAATGTGCACGAATACGGCGCGTTGTCCTTTTGGTGCAATTTTCTAAACTTAGTTAAGCTTTGTTCCGTGAGGCAGAGGAATAACGTTAAAATAGAACTTTAGCAGGGCTTCAGAATAGTTTGAAGTAACCATGAACGTACGTGTTATTTCAATATATACTGCAAACCGCCNACGTACGTGTTATTTCAATATATACTGCAAACCGCCACAAAAATTTTTGTTCCTGACCCCAGTTTCTTTTCTCGACCAGGGGCATCTCCGTCGGCACTTCCGTATCTCTGCAACGCTAGTGGGTAAGCATACAAAAATAAACACCTCAAAAATTTGTTTTGAATATTTTGTGATATGGCAGTTTGGGTGGTAGGAGTTATGTAGTTCTTTTGTGACCAACAAAGATCGCACTAACGCATTGAACATGGCTAGGAAAAACTGAAAACAGCAGTCTTTAATCGTCCGCAACCTCCAGAAACACTTCCAGATCTCATAATAGCTGCCCAGATGGCATGGGACCTTCGTCCGCGAGATGACATCTACACATTGATTACAAGCATGCCACGACGTGTTAGGGACTTGCACAATGCACTTGGAGGCCATACACGGTACTAAGCTACTGTGGGGAGAAAGAAACCTTCCCTAGTCAGACACACCGTTAAGTTAACTTTCTTTGGTTCATTCCTGTGTGAAACTGGAAAAATGCTTTTTTTTGTTGGAAACATTTTGAATTTCCCCGTTTTGTATAGGCGCCGTTGGTAACGCCAGATTTACTTTGCTTTCTTTTGTGTGCACGAAATACGCTGGTGCATTCTGTACGTATTTTCTCGAACTTTTTGTGAGGTGTTTACGTCGCAAGCTACCTCTTGTTTCTTTTTCGAACGGTCATACACGGTCCCCTCTTTCCAGTGACACATCTCTGCTGGGTGATTCAAAACAATGGCGATGTTGTGCGGGACGAAGGGACCCTGTGTCATGGGAAACCATCGTTCGGGCGCTGGATATTCTCAGCGTGATTTCGTCGGCGTTCCTCGTCTTTGTTGCGTCCTGCAGGGACTGCCGAGGTGAGCAGTTGTTACGTCACCGGCATCCCTCTGGTGCATGGCGTTATTTATAAGTACAATCGATTGCCCCTGTTTCGTGTCTCGGGCGCCTAGAGCTGCATTCATGGTTCTATTCTTACACCATGGAAAACGGCCCGTGGAAAACACGTGACTGTAAAAAATCTAACTCGTAAATTTTATTTCAGATTTCTTAGTCAATTTTTTTTACCTTTATAAGAATGACATACAGGTGAAGAGTTTTAACTGGTTTTATAACTACCATTGCGGAGCAAATGATATCGTATTATTGCTGCATAATGANTTCTTACACCGTGGAAAACGGCCCGTGGAAAACACGTGACTGTAAAAAATCTAACTCGTAAATTTTATTTCAGATATCTTAGTCAATTTTTTTTACCTTTATAAGCATGACGTACAGGTGAAGAGTTTTAACTGGTTTTATAACTACCATTGCGGAGCAAATGATATCGTATTATTGCTGCATAATGATTATTAGAACTCTGATAAAGGGTTTAAAGTAACATCTTGGTATCTTTCTGTTATCACATTTCAATAATGAATCTAAACCATGAGGTTCCTCAATTCTTTCTTATTTTATTTTCTCGCGTGAAAAGTAATTCATTTTTTAGTCTGGCCTAACGGCTTTATTTCTTAAGGCCCTGCTTCACCTATTATGCAGAAATTCGTCGTTTTTTTGTTATAACGTCAGTTTCGTAGGTATTATTTCAAATGTTTGACTATAGAAAATTTACAATTTGCTGGTTGTTTAATATTTTTGCATATAATTTTCACTGCGTGTTATTCGTGCTTGCAAAAAGGCAGAAAATATATAAATATGTTCCTGGCTTTTTTCAAACTAGCAGATAACACGTAACGAAAATTAAGCACGAAAATAANAGAAAATATATAAATATGTTCCTGGCTTTTTTCAAACTAGCAGATAACACGTAACGAAAATTAAGCACGAAAATAATAAACAACTCGTAAAATGTAAATTCTCTATAACCTTACATTTCCAGTGATTACTCTGAATCCGACATTATGACGTGAAGACGAAAGATTTCTGCAGAAGGGATGACGCCCGAGCCTTAAAGTCGGGACCCGATCGGGGAGAAAACATTTACGCCAGTTTGCAAATAGCCGCCCAGTAATGGCTTTTAGTAAATTGCTAGCAGAGTTCATGTCCGTCTCGGATCGCATGAAATTAAAGTAAGTCTTGAAAACTGCAATCGTGACAGACGTATGAGTGGCAGTAAATATCCATCTGCAATACGCCATCTCTTCTGGGCNAGAAAATATATAAATATGTTCCTGGCTTTTTTCAAACTAGCAGATAACACGTAACGAAAATTAAGCACGAAAATATTAAACAACTCGTAAAATGTAAATTCTCTATAACCTTACATTGCCAGTGATTACTCTGAATCCGACATTATGACGTGAAGACGAAAGATTTCTGCAGAAGGGATGAAGCCCGAGCCTTAAAGTCGTGACTCGATCGGGGAGGAAACATTTACGCCAGTTTGCAAATAGCCGTCTAGTAATGACTTTTAGTAAATTGCTCGCAGAGTTCATGTCCGTCTCGGATCGCATGAAATTAAAAGTACGNTCGCATGAAATTAAAGTAAGTCTTGAAAACTGCAATCGTGACAGACGTATGAGTGGCAGTAAATATCCATCTGCAATACGCCATCTCTTCTGGGCTATAATTAATCAGACATAGGACGAAGAAAACAATTCAGTCGACAGCTTCGACTTTCTTTCTGAACAGGTTCAAATGTATGTGTCCGTACACAATCCCGGAGCTGCGGTCTACCGGTTCGTCTGTTCAGTTTTAAAAATTGGGGAAGAAGGTGACCACAAGCTTGAAGCTTATCTAAGACGGAAATTGCAATAAGCGCCTAATAATTGGTTCGTTCCAGATGACCAGTTACCATGACGACCATCGTCATTGCACTTTTCTAAGTCGTTAAGTGGCTTCACCAACAGGGCATGGAACTGCAACAGTAACGACAACATTTAAATTCAGAAGCTCCTGATACCAAACCGATATTTAAAATTAGTCACGAGGGCATTGATAAGCAGATTCGGGTACAAACATTTCGACGCGAAGGAGAAAAAGTTGAGAATAATATACCACTCCTGTAATAAAACGACTTTTAGAAAAGAAAAAAAGAAACACTGATTGAACTATTGTGAAGATCCTCACTCATCCCTTAAAATATTACGTGTTCATATGAAGAATGTGTCACGGTGAATCAAGCAAATGAACTGGGAGACAGTGATTTGTGGTAGTGGAATTCTCGACGTTCAACGAGGATCACACATAAATCAGTGAAATTCAGTCGTCATGCCAATCAGTTATCTGGCACTGATCACCAGTGGAACAATTTTCACTGGCATTCACTGCTCCTGCTCCATTTTCACTGAAATTCCAGACCACCATGCCCACAATAAGTCACCCAAAGCGGATGTCAGTGTCCCGAGAGAACAGATGCCGCCAAACTTCGTGAGATGAGGGTACGACCTAAAGACGGCTATAAATTGGCATTACAATTCGTCGAGTGGTCTTCGGCGGGGGACAGCGGGGGCAAGAGTTTCTTCAGCGGACAACCGGAAGTTCCCTTCGACGACGCGGGCGATGACGAAGCACGCACGAGCGCGCTCACGCAAACAAAGGTATCGAGTTTGAATCCCACCAAGATCGTTCCTCAACCATCCCTCCCACCCCTCCTCCCACCACTCTACCTCTACGAGGGCCTGCTCCGCCCGCCGCGAAGCTAAATCAATGTGCGCTGTGTGCAGGCGGCACTGTCCCGGGACTAGAGATTTATAACTCGGCTCGCAGTGGGAGCTAATTATTAATTGCTGTTTCGGGCACGACCTGGTACTGTTCCGTTCCCCTCTCCCTCCACTCGCCTACAGGTCAGCGCCCTTCGGAACCACTATCGCTCGTTCTACAATCCCAGGGTTCAGATCTTCTTCCTCCCACCAACGACGCCGGCCCGTCGGAAACCTTCTATGGCGACGTCCGCGTATCTAGCCTGCGGAGATATGCGTCCATCTGGCTTGCAGGGCTCGCACTCGGGCAGCGCCTTATTCACGCACACTTTCACTTGTTCCTGTTCGTCTTCCGGCTTTGCGTCAATTTACATTTGTGGGAAGAAAAAAAAAAGTTCCTCAGTTCATATTATGCAATTTCTAGCTGATAATAAAAATTATATTCCATAGTTTTGGCATAACGATATATCAACGTTGCAGAAATAAAATAATTTAAATAGGTTAAGGTTTTTTTTTTTAATTTACTATCTGTTACAATAAGTAGAACTTTATGTATTAATAAATTTTATCTGGTGGTGATGTCTTATAGAAATTATTTCTATTAAGACAATCTGGAAATGAATTACAACAATACCCTTTAGTTTCCTTTTTTCAAATTTGTTAACATTGGTTTATTTTATTTGCGCTCTTGGAAACAGTAAAAAAAATTGCGATTCGGGAACTTGAAATACGTACCTACATGTTTTAATTTTTTTTTAATTTTTGTTAATTAATTTTATTAGAAACAAGTTATGTAAGTATGAGATCACGCTGGGTAGTTAGGACCCACGTGCAAAATCAGCTGAACTGTCCTTAAGCCCTCTATTCACATATTGTAGGCGTTCCAACGAGCACTGGAATTAGTATAAAGGTCTGTCCCTTGTCTAGACTAACAAAAATATGTGCTCGAGATTATTGGCAGCAGGTGTTTGCGACACTACGGCAGTCAAGTATCAGAAACGAACCATGCCTCTGATATTGCAAAGCAGTTCTTTGCCACGCGGGTTTCAACGCGGACATCGTCACGCAAATAAGGACAATCGCCACGGGATCTGATCCAGTAAGTACTCGCAGGTCCGAATGGGCACTCGTTTATTCCGAGTCATGGCCGTGGTTCGGGCAACCACCGGTTTGCCTCCCCTCTCTCCTCACCTTCACATCGCCCAGGTGGATGCGAGACACCTGCGGTGATCACGCCCGGTGGCACTTGGCGAGCGGTTGCAAGGCGCCGTGCGGCTTTCTCGTGACTGTACATTCTTGGTGGACGCAACAAGAACCAAAACGTCCACTGTCGCCAACCTAAAGACCATCAAGTCGGCTGCATGAGCTCGCAAATTTGGCTTCAAGTAACTAAATTAAGCTACGTTCCATATCTGAAGAATATGCACACTACTATTCATAAAAGTCGACAGCTAATTTATAAATGACTTAGTTATGCGTTTTTAGACACTTGAAGGGAGTAATTCAAGTCTAGTTCAAAACACTGCGAACACATTGTTTTAACGTACTGTAAGAACTTTCCTCCTGAGAAATAATCAGAGTGACGATACGTTTTAAGTTGAAACGCCGAAGTGTTGTTAGTGGCCTATTTCACTGGGGAAAAGAGAAAATAAGTATAACATACGCATAAATAAGTTACTAAAAAAATTGTCAATAGATCGAAACGCAATTTGGCTACACCCACTCTGCTTTAAGCTATATGACCTAAAATTAGGGTTCATGCAGCCGTATTCGGCTAAGGTTGCAGACACGGCGAAGCATTCAACACACATGTAGCTGTCACACCGGTTGCAGAACTGCTAATCTGCAGGGGCACCAATTTTTTTGCGAAATGATCCCACAACTAGTTGTACTCCAAAACACTTGAGTTCAGATCCACTTTTGTGATTGGNCCAATTTTTTTGCGAAATGATCCCACAACTAGTTGTACTCCAAAACCCTTGAGTTCAGATCCACTTTTGTGATTGGACGGTTTTTAATTATCATGAGTCTTAGACGTCTGTTTCCTGGAATCACGCCCGTTAAGGGTGTTGATCAGCGAAAAATTCATTTCTTTATGTTTGTAGGAAATACTGTTAAGATTTTAGACATTACTTAAAAGTACGTTTTGCTAGAATAAAAATATTTTAGACCTCATATAATAATGGCATGTCATAATAACAATTTTAANCTTAAAAGTACGTTTTGCTAGAATAAAAATATTTTAGACCTCATATAATAATGGCATGTCATAATAACAATTTTAGGGTTTTTGGGACGTACAAATAATAATAAAACTAACTTACCTACCGAAACAAGATAATTACCATTTAAATAAGATACCACAAGTTTGTTAAAGATATTTTTAAAATCACGANCTATCGCTCGTTCTACAATCCCAGGGTTCAGATCTTCTTCCTCCCACCAACGACGCCGGCCCGTCGGAAACCTTCCATGGCGACGTCCGCGTATCTAGCCTGCGGATATATGCGTCCATCTGGCTTGCAGGGCTCGCACTCGGGCAGCGCCTTATTCACGCACACTTTCACTTGTTCCCGTTCGTCTTCCGGCTTTGCGTCAATTTACATTTGTGGGAAGAAAAAAAAAAGTTCCTCAGTTCATATTATGCCATTTCTAGCTGATAATAAAAATTATATTCCATAGTTTTGGCATAACGATATATCAACGTTGCAGAAATAAAATAATTTAAATAGGTTAAGGTTTTTTTTTAAATTTACTATCTGTTACAATAAGTAGAACTTTATGTATTAATAAATTTTATCTGGTGGTGATGTCTTATAGAAATTATTGCTATTAGGAGAATCTGGAAATGAATGACAACAATACCCTTTAGTTTCCTTTTTTAAAATTTGTTAACATTTGTTAATTTTATTTGCGCTCTTGGAAACAGTAAAAAAAAAATTGCGATTCGGGCACTTGAAATACGTACCTACATATTTTAATTTTTTTTTTAATTTTTGTTAATTAATTTTATTTGAAACAAGTTATGTAAGTATGAGATCACGCTGGGTAGTTAGGACCCACGTGCAAAATCAGCTGAACTGTCCTTAAGCCCTCTATTCACATATTGTAGGCGTTCCAACGAGCACTGGAATTAGTATAAAGGTCTGTCCCTTGTCTAGACTAACAAAAATATGTGCTCGAGATTATTGGCAGCAGGTGTTTGCGACACTACGGCAGTCAAGTATCAGAAACGAACCATGCCTCTGATATTGTAAAGCAGTTCTTTACTTCGCGGGTTTCAACGCCGACATCGTCACGCAAATAAGGACAATCGCCACGGGATCTGATCCAGAAAGTACTCGCAGGTCGAATGGGCGCTCGTTTATTCCGCGTCATGGCCGTGGTTCGGGCAACCGCCGGTTTGCCTCCCCTCTCCCTTCACCAACCAGGTGGATGCGAGACACCTGCGGTGATCACGCCCGGTGGCACTTGGCGAGCGGTTGCAAGGCGCCGTACGGCTTTCTCGTGCTTGTACATTCTTGGTGGACGCAACAAGAACCAAAATGCCCACTGTCGCCAACCTAAAGACCAGCAAGTCGGCTGCATGAGCTCGGAAATTCGGCTTCAAGTAACGAAATTAAGCTACGTTCCATATCTGAAGAATATTCAAACTACTATTCATACAAATCGACAGCTAATTTATAAATGACTTAGTTATGCGTTTTTAGACACTTAAAGGGTAGTAATTCAAGTCTATTTCAAAACACGGCGAACATGTATTAACGTACTGTAAGAATTTTTCTCATGAGAAATAATCAGAGTGACGATAAGTTTTAAGTTGAAATGCCGAAGTGTTGTTAGTGGCCTATTTCACTGGGGGAAAGAGAAAATAAGTATAGCATACGCATAAATAAGTTACGAAACAAATTGTCACTAGATCGAACCGCAATTTGGCTACACCCACTCTGCTTTAAGCTACATTACCTAAAATTAGGGTGCATGCAGCCGTATTCGGCTAAGGTTGCAGACACGGCGAAGCATTCAACACACATGTAGCTGTCACACCGGTTGCAGAACTGCTAATCTGCAGGGGCACCAATTTTTTTGCGAAATGATCCCACAACTAGTTGTACTCCAAAACCCTTGAGTTCAGATCCACTTTTGTGATTGGACGGTTTTTAATTATCATGAGTCTTAGACGTCTGTTTCCTGGAATCACGCCCGTTAAGGGTGTTGATCAGCGAAAAATTCATTTCTTTATGTTTGTAGGAAATACTGTTAAGATTTTAGACATTACTTAAAAGTACGTTTTGCTAGAATAAAAATATTTTAGACCTCATATAATAATGGCATGTCATAATAACAATTTTAAGGTTTTTGGGACGTACAAATAATAATAAAACTAGCTTACCTACCGAAACAAGATAATTACCATTTAAATAAGATACCACAAGTTTGTTAAAGATATTTTTAAAATCACGATATAGAATGTTTTCGCTATTTTTAAAAACTCCATAAAATAAGAAAATTTTTGCATTTTGTTTTAGTAGTTTGTGATATTTGTTAAATAAATTTTAATAGGCATACCTTAAAATGAACTAAAACTTTCAATCACCCTGTTAAATGGTCTGTATATTTTTTCGTGTATTTCATTTGCCCTACGTCCCAAAAACTCTCCGATAATGATTTTGACATGCCATTATGCAAAAAATATGTTATCTAAAAAAATTTTTATGCGGGGAAAGATTACTCGCGAGTAATATCTTCAACTTCAATTATTAGAGTAATATAATTGTGATTGTCCTAGTTAGGCAGGAAACTTCTTACAAATACATCGTATTTTCTGTATGAAAACCAGTGAAAACTCCGAGTTATTTATATAAACTGGTCTTGAAGCACAACAGTTACCGGGCATTGATACCCACTGTTTCCCAAAGACTCGTCATTAATGGGCACGTGAAGTGAACTTTAACTAACTGGAAGAATGATTCAACTTTAGAGAATAGCGTAGCTGTTATCTCTCATTTCACCAACAGTGCACGAGTTCATCTTGAACTATATTAATTTAAAATCACTGTCTTAAATGATAGTCATATTTTTTTCTTTGTATAGTGACTTAGCCATGCAGCTTTCCCACGACAAAACGTAAACTTTCTTTTCTCAATTGCTCTGCGTAAACGATAAATCAAGGTGTGTAATTACGCAATTACACTTGTAATTCAAGAAAAAAGTAGTTTTTAATTCAAACCAGACAGCGTGCATATCAAGGAACTACTTCCGTTACTTTTCGCAGTACATAATTATCTGTAATTTCAAAAATATTTTAACCATGGAAAGCACATCATTAACTCAATAACTTCCTGTACGTTCGCCCCAATTAAACAAGTCGCTTAATATTCCTTACAGTTGCATCGGACCAAATTGATAGAAAGTTTAGCCTCAGGAAAAATAAGTCTTGTGCCTAAAACACTTCATATTTAGTTCAATAAAGGTAGCGATACAAAAAAAAACTGCTTGCTTTAACCCGTTCAGTCACTAATTAATTTACGAACTCGAGTGATGCAATCGTTAAGGTTTTTTGATGGGTGCTGTACTAGGGTCGACCGTGCTTCCTGCAACCAGTGAATTACGTACTGCACGTTCGTCGATGTCAGCATTAACCAATCACAAATAATACGTGCAGAAACTTCAACCAGTCACGTTATTCGTAAGGAAGAATCTCAAAACACAGGCCACTGATTCCTCATAACGTACAGTGGCCACCATAAATATTATTCATATGCAACATGTTCCTGATCGCGAACACGGTGACTGAGCGCGTTAAACTGCACACATAAACAATGACCATGATGAGTTTATTTAGTCTTATTTGTTTAGTAATTTCTCTCTTGTCATTTCTTATGATTGACTACTTCACATGTGCTACCGGCACTGCAAACGTAAGTAATCACCGTTCATCACTCTAGTCACTTTGAGTACTGCCATCGACTCACGTTGTTCAGCGAAATTTTGTGCTAATGTCGAGATGGTTACCTAAAGCTCTCTTCTATTCATTTACTTTTTGTGGATGATGTAACGTAGGAATTAATAAAAATAATTATCTCAAAGTTTTTTTTTCTTTCGTTGTTAGAATAAATATTTAGACTTAGCAGCACATAGGTTGTTCGTGGAAGATGGGTTTGTAATATAACCAACATACTTTCCACTTTCCAGGTTGATAAGACGACTTTCGAATCAACGTAATTAAACATTTTTACTGACACGCAATTTCGCAGAGATTACTTATTAGGCTCTCTACATAACGCACGTTCCAATGTCATTAAAATTAATTAAAAATATAAAACAGCAATTATTAGATAATAAATACCAATTAGATTAATAGTCAACAATGAACTAATTAAAACGAGTGAAAATCTTTGACATCGAAAACATCTAATTTAGTTAGATGTGGGTTGGTTATTTTTTGCTTAACTATGCCATGCAAAAACAATTATCCTTGAAAACACTGTGCAGCGCCGTATCACAGAGTAAATAAATACACAGCGACGAAATGACGTGTTTGTTATTTTGAAGTGGGCGTACCCGCGAAACTCTGAGAAAGGGGCCCTTGGCCTTATTGGCTGCCACGTGCTGCGAAAGGTTCGCTGTTGGTTAGGCTGCTAGTTGATGCGTAAGTTACCAGGCGCTGATTGGTGAACGGCGTTCAACCTTTTTCCTAGTCAATGACGCCATTTTTCTGGCGTGTGGGGCCGGAGTTCGCGAAATAAGCGGCTATTTCATATCTGCATAAATAAGAACTCTGTGTTAGTAAGCTGGAAATAAATGCATCTCCACGTGGCCATAGACGCGGCAGTTTAAGGTCGTTTGATACTAAAAAATTAATCACTTTATAATTGTACTAAACGTTGTCCAACTGTTACACATTGTGTGTAATGCCATTTTCCTCGAATTAAAAAAAAATACAATTTATATGTTTTGAATAATTTTATGTCATATCAAAAAAATTTATGTTGTGCAGCATCTATAATAACAAATACAAACTAAGATGTACAAATGATAAAATTTACTACATCAGCTAATGCCGTTGGATACTGCCTGACATAATATGTAATCACAAAATAACAGTTTATGAATTTTCAAAAAACGTTAAAAATATGCAAATATTTTTTTTATTTTTTAACATTTTTTTATATGCATGTCAAGTTATTTGACAATTACACATGTTTCACGTGGTAGCATAAAGCTTTTGTTTACATTGTAAATTTTTTCATTTGTAAAACTTTGTTAGTATTTGTTATTATAGCTGCATCAAAACAAAAAAATTTTGACATCAAACTATTAAAAAAAATATGCNCTTTGTTAGTATTTGTTATTATAGCTGCATCAAAACAAAAAAATTTTGACATCAAACTATTAAAAAAAATATGCACGTAATTTTTTTTATTCTAGGCAAATGGCATCAGATACAATGCGCACAAGTTGAACGACGTTCGGTACAAATACAAAATTATTAATTTGTTGGTATCCAACAGCCTTAATGCCGAGGAGGAGACAGCCTTAACGCCGAGGAGGAAACTGAACAGGCAGCCCACGGCGACAGAAGGCAGGTGACGGAGAGGATGAGGTAACGAGCCGTCATCACGGAAAGTGAAAACTCTCTTCTCCCTCTCGACAAAGAACCGTCGTCATCGAACCCCGCCATCTACNGAGAGAGAGAGAGAGAGAGAGAGAGAGAGATACGCAGAGACAGAGAGGCTCGCACCGCACTCGACAAACTCCGGTCGTGTGTCCTGGGGATACCCGACTAATGGTCCCGAAACACCATCGGAAGATAGACCACATGCTGTGGAGGATCACAAATCACCCCCCGGGGCGTGTTGTCTACGCCACGTCGTCTCTCAAGCAGATGGAACTCGCAGCATCGTGTTTCACTTGGGTGTTTACGTAGCTCAGTCGTTCACCGNCACGTCGTCTCTCAAGCAGATGGAACTCGCAGCATCGTGTTTCACTTGGGTGTTTACGTAGCTCAGTCGTTCACCGAACTCTGAAGCGAAGGAACCTCCTAGTTACAGACTATTCTCGGTAAAGTGAGCACTTTTAAGAGACATCTAATTTGGAATAATAGCCAATTAATACATTTTATTTTAGTCTCAGACGTTGACTTTCCAGTACGGTAGAATAAACACACTGTGTTTATTACTTACATGACCCTATTTATATAAAAATATGGTTAATGCATAAAAAATAGCTGAAAGGAAAAATTAGATATGGCATAAAAAATGCTCACTTTACCGTGAACAGGCTGCTCAAGCTTTTCATTATAAAAATACTCACTGTATTTTTTTTGCACTATTACAAACGAAGTCTTCTAAAACAATGTTACCAAAGAAACATTTTTTGGAATACAAATTGTATTGATGCTGTTTCTGATATTTTAATGGCAATGGTGTGGTGAAACTGAATTCGAATTTTGATTGGACCTCCATTGCCTACAATGACTACGTAAAGAGTAACCAAAAAACGATTTTTGGTTTCTTTTTTCGTAATCCTTTTAGCCAACAGAGATCCAATAAAAATTCAAATTCACAAATTTTTTTAGTGTAAAAATTACANAAATTCACAAATTTTTTTAGTGTAAAAATTACAATGCATTTATTTGTAATATGACCAATTGTAGGGTTGCATTTCAACTTATATAATGAAGAAGTGAAAATTAAGATCCAATTTTTGTGGTCTCTAAAANACCAATTGTAGGGTTGCATTTCAACTTATATAATGAAGAAGTGAAAATTAAGATCCAATTTTTGTGGTCTCTAAAACAACATTAATAAATAAGTAAGAGAGATCAAAAATATGACGTTCCAATTATATTCAAAAACAATATTTAGAAATGTAATTGATTTTTATGCGCATCGATTTCAGCCATGAAAGTTAACTGAAATGAATATATAAATAAAAGCAATATTAAAAATAAATGAAAACGTTGATATTAATACTTTTTACATAGGAACCATTGTAATTATTATGAATACCGGACTTGATGAAGATTTTCTTGATATTTGTGATTATTGAAGCATTAAAAATGGAAATACTCTAAAATTTTGATTTAAAAAAACGNTGAAGATTTTCTTGATATTTGTGATTATTGAAGCATTAAAAATGGAAATACTCTAAAATTTTGATTTAAAAAAACGGTTATTAATAATTTCTTTTAAAAAATTTTAATAAGCAAAGTCTAAAAAAATATTTTATAGTTATATTATATATTTTATACTTCTTTCACATGCAACATAAAGAATTCATTTCTTCATTTCTAACCATTCTGGTATTGTGTTTTTTTTATTTTTCAATGAGTTCTGACGGGGCTGCGGTGGTGTAGTGGTTAGATTACTCGCCACCCACCAAGGCGAACCGATTNCACGTCGTCTCTCAAGCAGATGGAACTCGCAGCATCGTGTTTCACTTGGGTGTTTACGTAGCTCAGTCGTTCACCCAACTCTGAAGCGAAGGAACCTCCTAGTTATAGACTATTCTCGGTAAAGTGAGCACTTTTAAGAGACATCTCATTTGGAATAATAGCCAATTAATACATTTTATTTTAGTCTCAGACGTTGACTTTCCAGTACGGTAGAATATANCAGACGTTGACTTTCCAGTACGGTAGAATATACACACTGTGTTTATTACTTACATGACCCTATTTATATAAAAATATGGTTAATGCATAAAAAATAGCTGAAAGGAAAAATTAGATATGGCATAAAAAATGCTCACTTTACCGTGAACAGGCTGCTCAAGCTTTTCATTATAAAAATACTCACTGTATTTTTTTTGCACTATTACAAACGAAGTCTTCTAAAACAATGTTACCAAAGAAACATTTTTGGGAATACAAATTGTATTGATGCTGTTTCTGATATTTTAATGGCAATGGTGTGGTGAAACTGAATTCGAATTTTGATTGGACCTCCATTGCCTACAATGACTACGTAAAGAGTAACCAAAAAACGATTTTTGGTTTCTTTTTTCGTAATCCTTTTAGCCAACAGAGATCCAATAAAAATTCGAATTCACAAATTGTTTTAGTGTAAAAATTACAATGCATTTATTTTTAATATAACCAATTGTAGGGTTGCATTTCAACTTATATAATGAAGAAGTGAAAATTAAGATCCAATTTTTGTGGTCTCTAAAACAACATTAATAAATAAGTAAGAGAGATCAAAAATATGACGTTCCAATTATATTCAAAAACAATATTTAGAAATGTAATTGATTTTTATGCGCATCGATTTCAGCCATGAAAGTTAACTGAAATGAATATATACATAAAAGCAATATTAAAAATAAATGAAAACGTTGATATTAATACTTTTTACATAGGAACCATTGTAATTATTATGAATACCGGACTTGATGAAGATTTTCTTGATATTTGTGATTATTGAAGCATTAAAAATGGAAATACTCTAAAATTTTGATTTAAAAAAACTGTTATTAATAATTTCTTTTAAAAATTTTTAATAAGTAAAGTCTAAAAAAATATTTTATAGTTATATTATATATTTTATACTTCTTTCACATGCAACATAAAGAATTCATTTCTTCATTTCTAACAATTCTGGTATTGTGTTTTTTTAATTTTTCAATGAGTTCTGACGGGGCTGCGGTGGTGTAGTGGTTAGATTACTCGCCACCCACCAAGGCGAACCGATTCCCGATGAGGTTACCCCCCGATTTTCGTATGTGGGAATCGTGCCGGACGATGCTGTTGATCGGTGGATTTTCTCGGTGATCTCCCGTTCGCCCCGCCCTTGCATTCCGGCGCTGCTCCATACTCACCTCGCTTCACCCTCATCGGCTCTCACGACCTCAATGTTAAGAGGCGCCCGAATCTCTTCACTCTTCACTCACTTGAATGAGTTCTGCGTGTTGTAAAGTAGGCACATTGTTCCCTAATAAGCCACCTCACTTCTTCCTAAAACAAAAATTACAGCAAGACTTTACGGGTAAAGGTAACTAGGAATAGCAAGAAATACATTCTCACGGTTCATTTTACCACATTTATGTACCTATAAATGAGAAGAATATTTTTTGTTGTGATTGTGTAAAAGAAAATACTGCTCTCTATGTGGAAGTATCTTGTACTTTGTGTATAAACATGTTTTATTGCCCTATGTGCAGTAAGAGACGAAGGAGTAATAATTTATATATATACACACACATATAATGTTCGCATGTACGGGGGAAGTAATCGGGGAGTAGATAGTATGGCCCCTAAACAACACAAAATGTCCCTATTGACATATGTCCTAAAGTCGATAGTTTCCGAGTTAACAGACCTTCCGACATTTTACCACACGTATTGGTAATAGTCGATCATTTACGATGTACACCTGGTAATGTGAGTAGCTGGAATGGTGTGAATGCTATTACCTGTCTCGCACAGGTAGATAGGCCATGAAGGACCAATCGTTTGGCCAGTACACTCCCCAGATCTCAATCCACTGGACTATTACCTGTGGGGGCATCTAAATGCTATTGTTTACGCAACTCCAGTTCCGGACACAACAGTTCTTCGTCAGCGAGTGGAGCAAAGTAGCCAGCAGATACGTGCAATTCCTGGAGTATTTGAACGTGTCCGACAATCAATGACGCGGCGTATTCAGACGTGTATTAGGCACAAGGTCGACATTTTGAGCACTTTTTGTAGAGTGAAATATCACTGCTGGTACACGAACATGGCTACAGCTACTCTAACTGAGATGTGGCATGAAGACTTTTAAGAATACACCCAGTACAACATTGCAAGGTCTGTATTTCGGAAACTATCGACTTTAGGACATACGTTCGTAGGCACATTTTGTGTTATTTTGGGGTGTACCATCCGCTCCCCGATTTNAAACTATCGACTTTAGGACATACGTTCGTAGGCACATTTTGTGTTATTTTGGGGTGTACCATCCGCTCCCCGATTACTTCTCACATATTTGGGAATATTATGTATATGAA
This sequence comes from Clitarchus hookeri, assembly GCA_002778355.1. Lineage (NCBI taxonomy): Eukaryota > Metazoa > Arthropoda > Insecta > Phasmatodea > Phasmatidae > Clitarchus > Clitarchus hookeri. The sequence goes on from NQII01007477.1 coordinate 89,170, forward strand.
TGTGTGTATATTCTCATTGAATCTTCTCGAGATACAGTCTACACATCAGCTCCGCTCAGATCTTCAAAGTGCGAATGTTNGTGTATATTCTCATTGAATCTTCTCGAGATACAGTCTACACATCAGCTCCGCTCAGATCTTCAAAGTGCGAATGTTCAAGGTGATTAACAAAAATTACTTAGCATTAGCAGAGCGGCGGCATTCTTGATAGTTATTATTTTTATGAGGTTGGCATCACCAACACTGCATCTGATAACTGGCATCCATCCACAGGTACCAACGCTACTGTCTGATGCAGATGGTAGTCAACGAAGACAAGTTGTGTAGAGATGCATGTCAGTTGATGTAGCTGCCTTGAGTGAAGTTGAGGAGATCATTCATCTGTAATGTGAACTCTTGGTAGCAAGATGGATGATAATATTAAGTATCACTGACATTCGGCAAGTTCGGAACAATAATGGTTATATATGGAGCAGTGCTTTCGCTGTATCATAATAATTCCACTGAGTAATGATCAGATTCAACTCCAGAATACATAAATTGCATTTAATTATTTTTGCGACATCTCAGGATAAATTATAATACGCTTTCTTCATGGAATTCAATATGAACGGAAAATTTTAAGGTTAAAATTCAATGCAACTGGTGTACAGCAGTTTCATAAGCATTGGGCCATTTTTTCCAGGCAAAAGTGTGGGCGTCTCTAAAGAAAAAAATAATGCAACCACGCGGTAAACTCTCAAAGGTTTCCGGAAAAGTCAAACGAAACCATAGGGAACAGGACTACCATACCATAGTACAATACGATAATAGTACATGCTTGTACTGTTGTATTGTCCACTTGGTGTACAGTGGCGTGTTTTCTCGACGACTACTGTGATACAGCTAATTTGGCCACCAAGTTCACCCGACCTTACGCTGTTAGATTACTGCGGGTAGGGTTAACTAAAAATCGACGTCTGCGGATGTGAAAAGGGGACGAATTGCTCCTTCGCGTTTTATAATTCGTTTGATCGCACGAAGGAACGTCGTTGCCAGCTCAGATAGGGAACGCAATCTGTTTACACGAGCTGAAAAGTGCGCCGTATTTTACTGTGGTCTTTCTGAACATACTTTACAAGAATAATACAATGAAATATTTCAAATACGTACCGATGTCTCTAATTTCTATGACCTTTGTTCCCTTTCCTTATGGTTTCAACCGATTTCTCATAAATCGTTCAGAATAGACCATGTGGATTTATGTAC